>JANIJG010008820.1:9325-20501 GCA_024611175.1 Megaceryle torquata | reverse complement strand
GGGGAGGGGGGAAAGGAAGGGGGGGGGGGGGGGTGGGGGGGGGGTGAGGAGGGGGAGGGGGGGGGGGGGGGGGGGGTGGGGGGGGGCAGTTCTGACTAGAAATATAAGTTCTGACTAGAAATAAAAGTCCTGACTGGATTTTGGAAACTGGTTTGATTTTGACACTCCATCCTGCCCCTCCCCACCCCCTGATTTTTTTTCAGTTCTTGATCTCAAATCTTTGTCTTTCACTCTGAGACCTTTGTGAACAGTTTGGTAGTCATGTGGATTTTTCTAGTCATAACTGCTAATAACTGAGATTTAGGATTAAATCATTGAACATAAAATATCAGGCAATACTAGACATTATGTACCAATAAAGAAATGCAGAGTCATTCAACATTCCATCTTTACATACTAAAAAGGAGTCCTACATGTGGTTTTCTGTGCACTGTGCCTGTGGTAAGTATTGTGGTTTAATGTTACTTTTTAATTTTAAAATGTGTGCCCTTTTTTCTTCAAAATTCATCTCTACACAAAATTTGAAGTATGTTCTACTGGTGGTTAGATCTATGGGTTTGAGTTTACGTAACTACTTTTACACCAATAAATCTTTGTCTGTAGGCTAGCTGAAATTCTGCTGCACAGAATAAAACAGCCAAACAAATAAAACAACAAACAAAAAACCCCAAATTGAAACACACACATACACCAACAAACAAAAAAACCTAACGAAAGCTCTTAATTTCAGGCTGTCATTCTCTTTATCCTGTTCATAAACTTAGGCATTTTCTTTCCTCTAACAGAGCAGCAACTGTCACTGAATAAGGTACAGCATGCAATATTACCACAATGGAGCAATGCAAAATCAGTGTTGCTCTCTGTTTTCTTTCTGTTTCCTTTCACAAAAATTAGGCATCGAAACATTATTACCTCTTTTGAGTTCTTTCTATCCAGCTGGCTTGTACTTCAATTACATTTCTAAGAGTTAAAAACCTGCTTTTTTTAGGTTTTGGGGGGGTTTATTTGGTCTTTACTAATTTAAATGCTGCTGGCAACCTTACTTATTTACATGGCTCTAGATATCAAGTGAAAATTCAAAAATTTCAAAGCTGGTGGTGAATACAAGACATAATCAATTATGGTTAAATATTGGTATTAAAGGTAGGCTTGTTTTTTGCATTAGTAAATAAGGCCTTCTTTGGTTCAGATACAACTATAGTTTCTCTAGAATCTGCATCCAAACGCTTGAAACTGCAGAACTGGAGCAAATAAGTGGACAGTTGCATTCAGCTTCAATTCTAGCTACAGAAATGTGGAAAAGATACTTCCTGGAATCATAGAATTGTAAGGGTTAAAAGGGTCTTCTGGAGATAATTTGAGTCCAACCCTCACCAGTGAAGGAACACCCAGAGCAGGCCACAGAGGAACAGATCCAGGCAAGTCTTGAAAGTCTATAGAGGAGACTCTACAATGTCTCTGGGCAGCCTGTTCCAGGGCTCTGTCACCCTCACAGTGAAGAAGATTTTTCTCATGTTGAGGTGGAACTGTGTTTAACCTTGCTGCCATTACCTCTCATCCTATCACAGGGCACCACTGAAAAGAGACTGGCCCCTTCTACTTGACACCCACCCTTCAGATATTTGTGAACATTAATAAGATCCCCACTTCACTGCTGTGAAGGAGAGGTCTGTAGAAAGATATACTTCCCTAATATTATGCCTATAGTGAGAAAATACTTCTGCAGTATATTGAGTGAGAACATAAGGCTTTCCTGTTGCAAAAGAGTAAACACATCATATCCTTAATAAAGGTACTGGCAAAACCTCTTCTGGTTTAAATGGGAGGAGGATAAAGTTTGGTTAGGGTTTTGTATTTATTTTTACTTATTTTTTAAAATGAAGTGCATGCAAGATATCTTAGATAATCTGGTTTAACTTCCTGTTGTGAGGCAAAAATGTTATTGCATTTTAACAAATATTTTTAAGATCTTGTATGTGTTGTAGATTTCTAGTTTTTTTTCCCCAGTGTTTTTGTGCAAAATGGATTGGGAAAGTTTTGTTTTCAAAAAAATATTTTTGTTGTGAGTATCCTGACCAAGCATCCAGTGAAGTCTGATGGGGTTTTGCCATTGACTGTAATGGGTAAAGTTTACAACCTTTTATATACATTCACACACTTAATAGACTCACAACCCCAAAATAATCAGTTATTTGATATTCTTTAATAATAACAGTTGTTGTGGGCAACTCTGTTGCTTATCAGCTGTATATCTTGTACACAAACATTAGTCTACACAAAAATAATTATTCTTGTGAGTCATTGTTCTAGGCCCAAAGATATTATGCCCACCTGGCAAAAGCATATTGCTATCAATATATGAAACCTGCTCTGAAAAATAAGCAATGATTGAAAAAAAATAATTATTTGTTCTTGTTGTTTGTCTTTAAAAGGTATTTAATTCTAAAGAAATATTGGAGGCTGTGAATTTAAAACAGATTTGACAGAATTTGTTTTCTAATTTATTTTAGAAAGTCATGATGTAATTCTTTTGTGCAGTTTGTTCTGAATGCAAAATTGGCTGTACTTTATAGTCTAGATTTATTATCTGATATTTTAACTACTGAGCTTGCAAAGATTGTTTGGGAAGTGTATTGTCTAAGCAAGCTCTGTCATCTTCTAGGGTGTAATGGATTCAAGTGTCCATCCAGTTTGTTCTCAATAGAAGCAATTCCTTTTGCTTAAGGAGTTAGTGGTTTAGATCTAGCTATCCGTTTTAGTCTTTGCTGCTGTTTGGGGTTTACAGAGGCAGTTTCTCAGTATGTGACTCCCTAAGAGCTGGAAGGAAGACACAAAAGTTCTATTTGGTGAAACTAAAGAGATAGTTCTGTGGCACCAGGATTAGAAAAATCTTATTTATTTCTTGAGCTTTCTTTTTGATGAATTGTGGGCACTGAAGTTGGATCTATGTGAGAAAGCTCCATCTTATGTCCCTTAGACATGTTCCAAATGTCTAATAAACAAAGAGTCTTTGTTTTTGTTTTTCAGTTGCAACATTTTTCTCTTCTGTCTTGCTGCATGTTTTAGGAAGCTTGTAGGATTGATTTTTTTTTTCTTTTTCTCTTACCTTATCTTTTAATATTTTTAGTGTAAAGGTTTTCTGGGAGAGCACACAGAAAAAGAATGTATGACTGTATAATCCTTAATTGTGGAATAAATGGGACTAGCAATGTATGTGTCGTTCTTTAATTTCTACGCTTAACTACGTGCATAGCAGGTAAAACAATCCATGTTTCTACATTTCAGTATCCTACTAGGTTACATAGAAAAGATGAGATGCATCAAATTTCTTTTTTAACAACCTTGCAGAATCATCTTTACTAAGGGGAAAGCAATTATTTCTCTTTGTTATTTTAAAGTAAGCATTTAGAAGTTTCATCAGAAGAACCATATACTTTATCATCTTACATAACTAATGCATATCCATTTCTGCATATTCTGTAAGAGCAAAGCTCAAAATTATACAAAAAGGGTAGAATATATCTGTGGTCATATGGTGATTTCAGAAAAGGCTGTTAAGATCTGTTAAATTCTTCCTTTTTCTAGATACATGTTTTAAATTTTAAACACAGATTAATATAGATATCTGGCTACTACAGGACCTTGTAAAAATGTGTCACTGAACAGTAACCTGAAGTTAAATTTGAGAGCTGAAAAATTTTAAATATTTTTTTGTTTGTTTTATACACTGGAATGGCAGCCAATATCAGATATGAGTGCCTTTTTCTCAAAGGGAGTTCAGAATCAACCTATTTTACATGCTAGTCTTAAATCTACTTTCCATTTTCAACCAAAACTAAAGACAATTAACTACACTTAAATAGAAAGGTTTGGGGTTTATTGAGTTTTATTGCTTCTCTCAGCAGGCCAAATGAAATTGAGTAGAAGACGGGGGGGGGGGGGGAGGGGGGGGGGGTTTGGTAAGATATCATAAATTCCATTGGAAATGGAATTATTCCTAAGGGGAAAAAATCCACCTTTTAAAATCATCAAAATATGTATTAATTTATCAATTGTTCTTCCTGATGAATGCTGTGGTGTTGTTTTTGGTTGGTTTTTTGTTTGTTTGTTTGTTTCAATTCACAATGCTTTATAATGACTCTGAATGTTTGGGGATTTTTACTTGTGCATCAGTAACTCTGGTTTTAGGAATTGTCTGCTACTAAACAAGTAGCTAAGGAATGAATTTGAGCACTAGACCTCTTCCAACCTGTGCTGTAGTAGTGTTAGTCTGTCCCTTGCTGATATTTTGGAGATCTTCAAGTATCTCCCTTCAGGACAGGGGGATACTGTGATAGAATAATCTCCTCCAGAATCTGGGTACTGTTTTCTCCATTATGTCAACAGGCATCTTTTACATGATCCCATATTTATCTCAAAGTATTGATTAAAACTTTTAGTTTTATGTAGTTTTATGCATAAAAACATGCTGCTTTGGAAGGCTCCGGTATAGCACTTATGTTATTTCAGACATTTGTAAGTGGAAAAAAATGATCAAAAACTAAATACCACATATTATGTTGCCTAAGTCTCTGCTCTGGAAAGTTTCTCCCCTGTTAAATCAGTTAAGCTGGCTTTTTTCTCATGTTCCTGCAAAATGGATGGATAAGTAAATGAAAGGGTTTGCAATGCTATAGCAAAATAATGTATTAGTGTAATGAATAATTAGCAGAATATGTAGCGTGTAAATGTAATAACTAGCTGCAAATAGGAAGCAGTTATAAAATAGTAACATACATATTGCAGTCATCACTGAAAAAATGGATTACGTCTGGACTTGGTGCACAAAACCAGGTTGTGGCACAAAGTATAGCCTTAATATTTCAGAGTGAAAACATTATGAAAGTAATAATGACAATGCTTTGCAGATGAAGTAAATCATAAAAATATCTCGTATGACAGGCTGCAAGATGACTGTGACTTCAGGATTTGTGTTGTACATAGGTGCTGCTGTTTATTGATAATTAATGAGAAAAAAGTGGTGTCTTTGTTATTGACTTAAAATAGATATTTAGAATTTATTTGTCCTCACTCTAAGAAGCAATCATAAAACTTAACTTCTAAATCGCATTGAGTTTACATGACATTTCATTAGACTTGCTCAGAATACTGAAACGAACCCCTGTAAGCCAGACATAGTAAGTTCTAGGAAGGCTTGGTGAAAAAATACCATACTTCACTTTATTTTTTAACTTTTCAAACTGTGGACTAATATATAAATAGTCCTTGGCTTCACAAAGGCTCCAGTGCAGTAATATTCATCAAGGATTTTTTACTCTAATCAAAGTCCAGTCTGTGGTATTTTATTGAAAGACTGTGGTGTCACAAACACCATGCTAATTAATCAGCCTCTTCCGACACAGCATTTTGGATTGGTTTAATCTCCTGTTGCTCTATTCATGCTCTGTCCTTATGCTCTGTTTTACAGAGAACTCCTTGAATTCTCAGAGGAAAATTACAAATTTGTTCAATAATAAAAAAAAAAAAATTAAAACAGATTCTTGTAGCAGACTTAAAACAGAAAATTCAATAAATGGTTTGAAATTTAAGGACGTGTAATATTATGCTTTCAGCTGCTCACAAACTGATGAGCTGTAGCTTGACAGCTTGAAAGAACATGTCAAAATTGGGCTTTCAATAGTTTATAATATTTGGAGACTATTCCTGCACATTGATACTGTATCATCTCCCTCTCTTTCAAAAAATATGGTGAGTTGTGGGTTGGTATGTTTGGTTATTTATCTCATTTTCTTTATAATTACCCAAACCTGGATTCTGTTGTTAGTGGTAGTAGCTAAATTGCAGAGCTTTGCCCTTCTTAAACTCTACCTCTTATACAGGGGTTTTGAGGATGAGCACAGTTTTCAAAGAGCACAGAGAACACTAGGAGAGAATACTCACTAGGGAGTATATTATCTTTGTGTAGTCTGCATACATTTCTTTGTCTCATGAATCACAAGCCTCACTATCTCATGCCAATGTTTTGTACTAACATGCTGTATGAAAACCTTTCAACCCAGTATGATGTAGTTGTCCAAAACAATTCATCCTTTGTTGTGTTGCGATACACTTCCTGTGGCACTTTTCAGAACTGATTTGTAAATGACTCAAATTTAAGAGTATCCCAACAAGCTTTTGTATTTGCTAGGTAATGTTCTATTATGGCAAATAGCTCTAGGGTGTAGCTGGAACTGAAAATGGGGAGTTGCCATTTCTTGATAGTAAAACCAAAAAATTGCACTTGTTTTTTTAAGCAGGTTACTTGCCAGCAGTGAAGGAAAATGCAAAGTATAGAGTCAATAATTTCTGGTAACCTAGTTAATAACAGTAAGCAAGACAATAATAAATTGCAGTTGATATGTTTTAGCAAGCAGTGCATATCCTTCTTGAAGTGTTCTTGCATCCTGAAATGTGTGGAGTCTCGAGGTTGATAGCTATTCTTCCCTAGGTGGAGCGTCACAAGACAGTAGTGTCCTCAGTTCTGACAAGGAGGTGTTGTCATCTTCACTCGTAGGTTCCCTGGAGCCACATGTACGTATTTGCAGTAACAGTTCTCTTACTGTCTCATTTCTCTTTAGACTACGACTTTCTGCTGTCTTTGAGTTTTACTGTACATTCTGACCAAAATATTCTAATTTGTTGTATATTTCCCATTCTACTAAGCTTTGGTTAAATTGTTAGATCATATGACTTACATAATATTAGAGAAATATCTACTGTATACACAATCTTATTTATTTACACCATGCATACCTCCTCAGACTCTGACCATATATCCTGGCATCTAAGAAAAGACATTTTAACTGTATTATGATCCCAGTGTCTTGGGGTCATCTGAATGAAAGGGCCCTCAGGCAATAAGCTTACACAATAAACATTTTTTTTTTACTGTAACCTTTCATGGCATAGCTGTAGCAAGTCAGCTCTGTTTCAGAGACTTAACTGATACTCATAACATGCCTTAACATTCTTAGGTGAAATAAAATAACGGATTGCTAACATTTATGTAGTATGAATTTATCTTCTTTGCCTTATTCTTCATGTAAGAAGGAAGACAAGACCAATGAATGTAGTTTCATTTGTATTTATACATCTGAGCTGGTGAAATTTAATTTGAAAACATTTCACTTCAAACAGAAAAAGTTCCATTTGCAGCTGGTTTAGTATTCATTCAGTAGCTGGATCTAATCCTTTTGTAAAATTTAATTATGTGCTTTCTGAAATGGAAGGAAGTGGCAATTTTCTTAATGCAGTTAGCACCATACTTAATATTATAATAATACTGATTTATACTCTTCTCATGTCTTTCTTGAACTATTGTTTAACACTGAAAAACATTTCTGCTAACATTTGCTGGAATAAAAAGAGTGAATATAAACACAAATATGTGTATAGGTGTTAGAAGGTGCAGTTTCTGAATTTAGCTATTTTGCTCTATAATTACTTGCCAAGAATCTTTCAATGGCTGCTAAATGGAGAATGAAATTCAACTTCATCTACATATCATTACAAGGTAAGGATAAGTTTATAAAGCAATGGGTGAGATGGCAATCAGCTCTTCTAAAACTGAAGAGGAATGAAATGATTGGAATCTGATGGGAGGTATTTTCAGCTCTAATCAGGCAGTTTAATGGAGTTGTGCACATTGTGCCAAATGTCTCCTTTTTTCAGCTCAGTTGACTGGCCTTGATTTTAACCAGCAATTATCTAAAGAATAAAGAGTTGTTACGAAGACCTGCTCAGTCTTGGATTTGATAAATTCAAGTAGAAGTGTAGTGAGGCTGCGTGGAATATTGGAACTGCATTTGCTCATTAAAGGATCAATGCACAAAAATCAGTTTTCCTTCAAAGACTCTAATGTTTCATTAGAGATTCCTCTTCTTCCGTGGACTATGGAAGAATGTCTTAGAGTCACTAAATTAAATTAACCAAACAGGGTAAAATATAATGTAAAAATATCATATTAAGAGACAGTGAGTTAGTATTAATACATCAAATTAATAAGCTGAGTTATACTTAAAATACCAGCAGAGCCTTAGAATTTCTCAGAAATTCTAAGGATTCTCAGGATTCTATCAGTCTTGACACCAAATGATACATACAGATTCCATTCAGGTAGACTGGGATAATGCTTTCAGTAAAGGTGATACTTGAAAATAATGTTCTAACGCCACTACTAATTGAAATAATGCCAATGAATTCTGTCCATGCTATTGGTGGTTCATTTTCTCTCCACATCCACACTTCCAGTGATGCTAGAATGACTCCATCTCTTTTTAAAGCAGTCTTTAATGACTAAGACCATAGGAGTCTATTGCCTTTTAACTTTTGTATATCAACATGGACATACATAAGCTGTTCTTGTTGCATGAATAAGTTTTCTGTGTGTGCCACCTGCTGGACTCTGCTCAGAGTACAGTGTTAACTCAGATCTTTTCAATTGTATTTGTACCTAAACAAAGTTATCTGCAATTGAAGAGATGGTAGCAAAAATATTAACAGCATAGTATTATTTCACTTCATGAAAGCAATTTTTTTTTTTGAGTCACAGTTGCTTGTAATATACAGCTCTAAAAAAAAGACAATTCTGAATGAATGTTTTTTTAAATGCATTGGTGCATTGGAATGGTATTGTCACTACAGTGGTATAGATGTGTGGAATCAAATGCTTGTCTATATTGTAAAATTAAAGGTCTTTTTTTGAAAACAGTCAAATTAAACCACTAGGCAAATCAGCACTTTTATAAATAGATATCATAAAGTTTGTTTGCATAAATATTAGATAGGCAATGTTGTTTTGAGCCTGAACCATCTTAACCTCTCAAGTCCTGGGTAACTGCCACCTGAAAATGAGTATGTCAGCAGCAAATTCCAATCTCAGATTAGAGGATTTATTTCCCCATAGATCAGAGGAGATTTAGTGCAATTTATTAGATTTTCTCTCTGTCTCACGGTAATAAATTCCTTTCTGCTGTAAACTTTCAATTGGGATTTTCTTTTAAAATTAAGAATTGAGTTAATGGGATATTAACTGATGCTATAGCACTGGATTGTATTGGAGAATGCAGAAAATGTACAGTCTAATAAAATGACAATTGTTTATTAATGTTTAGAAATTACTAAGCTTAAAATATTGTAGGATAAATGTTTTCACTGGGAGTGTTTGTGATCAGGTTGCTATCTGAAAAATTGTCCATTTGCAACTATGTTAAAGAGTTTTAGTGATATGTTGTTTTTTTAAATTTAATTATTTTTTTATAGTGTGCCATTTACTGTCTTCCAGCTTTCTGTCTCTTAGCAAAGAATTATCACTCAAATCTTTTAAAATTGAGTTTGAACATCTCAGATTTCATCCTTGTATCTAGTACTTCAATAATCAGCTCACACATGCATGCACACTCACGCATTTAAATACTTTTCTGTGATTCTTAGATTGGGAAAACACAATGAAAAATTGTTTAAAACTTGGGTTTGTGCATGCAGCTTTTATTTGATGTTTATTTTATTTTATTTTATAACAACATCCACATTTATGTGCTGTGAGCAGCTCATAAACACAGTAATGTTTAAAATATAGTCTTCGAATTTGGCCTATGTTGTTGTATTGAACATTAATTGAATAGCCACTTGATGATAGTAGACTTGATGTGATTTTAAAAGTCACTTAGATTTTTACAGTACCTGGTAATAAAACATCATTTAAAATCAGAACTCAATTTATTGAGTGGCCTATATACATTGAAAAGATTGAAACTGTGTATATCTACATGGCAAGCTTCACCAAGTGCAGTTCTCAACATGTGGAAATATATGAGGAGGGGAGATGGACCTTATCATGCAAATATTCATGCAAATAGACTACTTCATAACAACCATAATGAAAGATAGGGAGAATGGGGCTCAGATTAGCTAACAGCTCAGATTGAGATTGAGTGAGATTAATTGATGTCTATAGTCCAAATGTGGACAAGATTAAGTACTATAGATATTTGAGGACCAGGAACACTGTAAAGCATACCAGAAAGAATATACTTAAAATACAATGGGAAATAATTCTGCAGGCTTGCTTACAAAATGTAAAATGTGAAACTGCTTTTTTTTTTTATTATGGTAATCATGTTTCTGAAATCCCAGCCTACAAATTCAACAGTATATAATATATATTAAAGAAATAAGGGCAGCATGCATTTTCCATGTGTCTATATGATGCCATACATTTGTTTCAAAATTTGAATGGTAAAAGTAATTTATTAATTCCAACCTTGCAAAAAAATATACTCAGGGAGAGACCTATAATTATTAAATGGAAAATTGGAGTAAATTATCACTATAAAAATGTTTTTGTGTGTGAAATAAGCAAATATGCATGCTGTGTTTATTCTCAAGAAAAAAGACCCTCTAGTGTATTCCTTTTTAAAATTCTCATACAAATGAGAAATATGTATCCACTGAAGTACCCTTTTTGGTGTTTTATGATACAGAACAAGAACGAATGAGATTTAATCAGGTTTTGATTGTTTTAATTTTTTTCCCTCCTCCTTTTTCTCCCAACAATGCTGACAATTGCCTAGTTTGAAAGCTACAGACAATGTAGAAATAGACGTCACGTTAGATAGTCTGAAGGTTCATACATGACATAAAAAATAGAAGCCACAGAATCTTGGAATCATTTAGGTTAGAAAAGACCTTTAAGATCATCAAGTCTAACTATTAAATACTACTTCTGTATGTCTTCAAGTGCCAAATATTGTCTGCATTTACAGGTAATATGGGATTGCACTTGACTATTGTCATCTTTGGGTAGCATGCAAATGCTATGGAGAAAGCTTTAAAAGATAACCTAGCTACAACAAATTATTCTGATTTTAGATTTGATTTTAGAAAATTTATATGTCTTTTTTAGAAATTACCTAAATGTGCTGCTCCTTTCTCACCAGTCCCACCCTCACCTAATTCATTACCTTTTGCTGGAACACATATTTATTTGCTGGTTTTATGCAGTTTTTATACGGTATTACATAAATCTTCCTCTGCTGGACCTGTGCCTGAGAGCAGTGGTCTGAAGGAACATACTAATTTCTAGTTAGATTATGTAAGCAAGGACATAAACAGTTGTTTGGTTTTGTGTTGTTTTCTT
>JANIJG010008819.1:25337-41980 GCA_024611175.1 Megaceryle torquata | reverse complement strand
AGAAGCCTGAGAGGGGAGCTTAGGAATGTTCACAAACATCTGCAGGGTGGGGGTCAAGCAGAAGGGGCCAGGCTCTTGTCAGTGGTGCCCTGTGACAGGACAAGAGGTGATGGTAGCAAGGGGAAACACGGGAAGTTCCACCTCAACACGAGGAAAAACTCCTATGATTTTCTAGCTTTTTCTTCTGATATATTTTCTAGCTTTTTCTTCTGAGGTATTTTCTAGCATTTTCTTCTGATAGATTTTCTTCGTCTTTCCTTCAACACAAGTTGAAACTCCTTAATTCGTTGCTGCCCATGTAGCTTCCTTGCCTCCTCTGAGTTATTTCTTCTAATCTCAGCATGGCTTCTGGATTTTACTTTGATCATCACTGTAAAGTTTAAATCTTCTTTCCTTGCTTAAATTTGAGCTAGATAGCACTGCCCAGTTCCTCCCCCCCAGAAGACACCAGACCTTAAGAGGCAAGCAAACCTTCAGTATTAAGATAGCAAACCTGGAGGAGGCCAGTAAAGGACAGTCCTGTCTTCCTGCTGAAAAGCAAGTAACTGAGAGGCAGCATGAAGAGAGGATGCACATTTGCAGATAAGGGAGACAGTCTTGTGGAAATCTGTCTCAAATAGGCTCTGCTTTGAAGAAAGGCTGAAATACCATGGTGTGACTATCGGGAATTTTGCTTTCACAGGTGTATTTTCCTTCAGATGATGGATCTTTGGTACAAACATGCATTGCTGTGCTGGGGGCAGCTTAACAGCTCTTAATGAAAACAAACTTCACTTTGCAAGATTTGTTTGTGGGGAGGAAAAGAAAAAAAAATAAAAAAAATCAGGAGATGGTTACATTGGCTCCTTTTTCCTAAGATGGAACCCAAGGGATTTCTGGTGTGCTGAGGGCGGTTTTGGGGAAGCCTGGCAGTCACCTAGAGATGGCTTCATGTACATTACAAACAGGGATGTGGGATGCTCTGCTCTCTGGGAGAGGGACTTCACAGTGCAGGTTGTTATTTACTGGGCCATCCTTTGACCATGTTTATTCTACTTTACAAACCTCCCAAGGGGGTAAACTTCTACTGCTCTCGGTTTGCTGGGGTGGCCACAAATGACTGGCTCTTGTTTTTATTTCCTTATAAAGGCCAAACTCAGATGGGTTTTCACTATTTCTAATTTTATTCACACATTTCTTATCTCTAAGATATAACACTGCACGTTCTAGAACATCTTGCCATTCCCTGTAAGCTCTCTGCTAACACTGGAACATCTTTACAAGGCATTACATTCTGGGATAGCTAGAAAATGCCTCTGCTACTTACTCTCCTCTCTAGCATATTTATATTAAGATATGCACTGAGGACATACATAGAAACATAGAAATCTCTGGGTTGGAAGGGACCTCCAGAGGTCATCCAGTCCAACCCCCCTGCTGGGAACAGGGACATCCTCCACTACAGCAGGTTGCTCAGAGCTCCCTCAAGCCCCACCTTGAATGTCTCCAGGGATGGGGCCTCAACCACCTCCCTGAGCAACCTGTTCCAGTGCTCCACCACTCTTGTGGGAAAGAACTTCCTCCTTATTTCTAATCTAAATCCACTCCTTTCTGATTTAAAACCATTGCCCCTCGTCCTTTCACTCCAGGCTTTTGTAAACAGGCCCTCTCCAGGCTTTTGTAAGCTCCCTTCAGGTACCTTCAAGTTCCCAAGGTCCTCCTTTCTACCCTTTTTGAATAGAGGTGTAACATGCCCCTTCTTCCAGTCACTAGGGACTTCACCTGACTGCCAGGACTTCTCCTATATTATTGAGAGTGGCTTGGCGACTCCATCTGCCAGTTCACTCAGAACTCTGGGATGCGTCTCGTCAGGTCCCAAGACTGATGTATGTTCAGGTTCCTCAGGAGGTCACAAACCTGATTTTCACATACAATGGGAGTGACTTCACCACCTTGATTTCTGCCTTGTGATTTTTTGACTTGGGAACTATAAGCCACTTCTGTAGCACAAATATACTCCACGTTACCCTGCCACGTTGCCTTTGCTGCTTCCTTCCTGTCTTAAACTTTGTCCTTACACAATCAGTAACTTCAGTTCCAAGATGAACTTGTGTTTATCTTTCAGTTGAAACTGAGTCAATTAAAGGGTTCTAAAATTTTAAAGCATTCTCCACCAAAGACCAGCTACATGATTCATCTCAGCTTGCAAACTCTTTGTAATTCTAAGCCATCACTGTAATCCTTGTCATCACTACACCATAAATGTATATTGTGAACATCAACTGGTTAATCCTCTCAATTCCTACACCAATAAACAAGAAAATAAGGCACAGGAGAGTTAAATGCCCATAGTTACATAATTAACCAATAATTGATTTGGATTACAATTTAGGTTTCCTAAGATCAGACCTGTTTTTAACCACTAAGCATCCTCACTGCTTCCTTGAATGACTCTCTCTTAACAATGAGGGGCCTTGGGGGCTCAGTTGCAGATCTGATTTTTTTTCACCCACATTGAACATTCTGAAAGCCATCAGTCTGGGATCCATGCAGAAAAAACATCAGTTTAGGATCCATGAAGATTTGAGAATACCTATGAGCAGTTAATTGCCCTTTCCCAGATCTTGTAGCTGGGCACAGATGTTAGCTGTGTCCCTCTCACCATCAGAGAGGAGGGTAACAGGATGTGTCCTTCTCCTCTTTTTGGAAGTCTAACTGCTGATTACAACGTGGGTAAAGAAACTAGTATCAATACGCAATCAATAGCCACAGCCCACGAAAATAAATATCCTGTCTGCCACAACCTCTCAGGTTCAGAGGGGCTAACAACCCACCCATTTCTGAACACATTTTGCTTCTCATGGGTTATCTGCACATGAAGATAGAAGAGGTGGATAAAGAACACATTCCCCATATCTGCCATGGAGATAATCAGATTTGTCATTCTCCTGGAATCAGGGGCAAGCCCACACCTTTAAAAAGCTTTGCCATCATAATAAATGACAAGCTAACGTGTGGTCAGTAAGAGACTGACAGTTTGAAGGCAGGACTTAGAGGGAGAGAAGGCTTTTACTACTTTTTCTTGTTTTTCATGAAGCCTTGTCCATGCCATACATTATTCAATTAACAAGATGCCCTCTGCAGTCACTTCAAAATTCCTCATCATCTTTGTTCCTTTCTTCTGTATGAAGTGAGGTGAATTTTCCCTCCACAGCTTCAGTGAACCCTGGCTGCAGCTTCTAAGAGGCTCATTATCTCTTCTATCACATCAGCTTCTGCTTTCAAGGCTTATTGTTTAGTTCTTAATATAAAACAAGACACTCAAATCCCTTCAAAACACCCAAGGTGCCTTTGCCACCGAGTAACCAGCAAAGCACCGCGTCTGCTGTAAGACCCATTTAATAAAAAATCATACGCTACACGAACACTGGGACATTCAAATCCTTTGGAAGTACAATTACCCTAATTTCTTCCTCCAAAGAAGGAACACTTGACATGGTATTTAAATGGGCTGTCACTCTGAATCTCCATTATGGGTTTGATTTTCTTCTGTAAAATATGCTTTAGAAACGGGCAAGGTTCTGCATCAGTTTTGCAGGTTAAAGAACTCGAACCTGTATGGACTTGGTTACCCAAATACAACCTTCCTAAGGAGGAGGTGGCTCTCTGGATCGAGCACAACCACCCCGTCCTGCCTGTCTCTACTCTGGCTGAGACCTTCTCAAAGCATCTCACCAAGCTATAAACAAAACTGATGCGTGTGGTTATTGCAAAGCAGCCCCCTGGGAGATTCCTGCCCAAATCTCATTGAAATTCAATAGGATTATGGGGTCTAATTCCCTGAAAGCCAATCGAAAACTCCCCACCCAAGTAAGGGTGTTTGCGTGCGTGTGTACATACGTGCATGTGCACGTATATACATCCATGCTTACGTCGCTGTGCACATACAAGCCGTGAGTGAGGTGACGCCAGTGTGCTTCCAGCCTGACAGAAGGCATCTGCGTTGTGTTGAAGTGAAACCTCTCCTCTCAATTGCTACCCTCAGCAGTTCTGTCAGACTAATAATACAGGTCTGCGCAGAAAAATGCTCCAGTATCAGGATTAGCATATAAAATAAAGGTAAGTATAGGTTTCCTATGTCTTTATTTCTTTTCCTTTTCCTCGCTACTGGAGAAATTTGCCAAGCCCAAACAGTTTCATTTCTTTCTCGAGGCTCTATGAGGCATTTTTGGTTTTGATTGGGGGGGGGGAGAAAATAAAACCAAACCTCTGTTTGAGATAAAAGGAGATGTTACCCCTTTGATTTGGTTTTTGATTCCTAGCAGTACACACTAAATCTAACTAGAGCGGACTGTTTAATAGTCCTGTGAACATTCCATGGCCTAGAGTTGGAGAGAGTCTGTCTGCCTTAACTAAACACCACAACTGGCTGCCGGAGCAGTTTTCAGGACAGCGATAAATCACAGTGTCATACAAACATGCATTAAGCTCAACACAAAGGTGAGTCTGGCACAAATATTAAAAGTACAACTGGGCAGAAGTCAGGTATGTACAAGTCATTGACAAACATCGGTGCAAGTGCTTTAGACAAGACATTTGAAAGAAATTTACATAAAAACAGACAAAATTTATCAAAGCTTGATAAATTTTAAAGACAGTAAAAAAGTACAGGAAACATGAAGAAAATAAAAAAAACCCAGCCAATTAATACAGTACAGCTTTACTACACTTATATTACAGAATGAGGACAGAAAAGGGTACAAGGAATTAAGAGCAAAGCAAATTCTGCTGGCTGCAGCCAGTGGAATTTCATTGCCAATGAGAGATGCGCACGCACAGATGCACGCACGGGAAAGAAAGACAAACTCCAAAGAAACCATTTACTGGAACAAATGACAGACACAGAGGTGAGAAACATTTGGCATGTTGCACCACATGGAGTCATTCACGATTGGCTAACGATGGTACCTGGCTTGGCTGGAGGTCGCCGGCTTGCCTGAGCGGAGCAACAGACGGAGGAGGCACTCCCGATGTGGACGCAGACCGGCCTAACCTGCAGCTCGCTTTAGGCTCTGCGGAGGAAGAGAGAAGAGGAGACACCAGTGAGCTCGAGGCCGGTCACTGCTGTGGCAGATTGTGACACGGTGGAGCCACCAGACCCCAGGCTTGGCTTGTAGAAAAAGGTGTGGGCGTTTGGCTGAATCATGAACAGCAGCTGAGATCAGAAGAGGGGGGGATTAGGATAGAACCCATCCCATGTCCCGGCCTCTTTCCCCTCCTCCAGCATCTCTGAAGCACAGAGTATGAAACAGCAGATGGACAGGAGGCATAGAAAGGAAACCTTATTAGAGAATCCCAGAATTGTTCTGACTGGAAAAGACCTTTAAGTTCATCAAGTCTATATGTTCCCCAGCACTGCCAGGGCACCACTGACCCATGGCCCTCAGCACCGTATCTCCATGGCTTTGAAACCCCTCCAGGGATCACGGACACTCCACCACTGCCTTGGGCCTCTTGGGTCAGGCCTGGGCAACCCTTGCAGGGGAGAAATTTTTCATCGTGTGCAACCTAACCCTCCCCTGGTGCAACTGGAGGCCAGTTCCTCTTGTCCTGGTGCTTGTTCCTTGGGAGCAGAGCCTGACCTCACCTGGATCCAACCTCCTGTCAGGGAGCTGTTGAGAGCCAGAAGGTCTCCCCTGAGCCTCCCTTGCTCCAGGCTGAACAACCCCAGGTCCCTCAGCCACTCCTCACCACACTTATGCTCCAGACCCTTCCCCAGCTCCATTGCCCTTCTCTGGCCATGCTCCAGCCCCTCAAAGTCCTTCTGCGAGTGAGGGGCTTAAAGCTGACCCCAGGATTTGAGAAGCGGCCTCCCCAGTGCCCAGTCCAGGGGGACGATCCCTTCCCTGCTCCTGCTGGCCACATTAATGCTCGTACAAGCCAGGATGCTGGTGGCCTTCTTGGCCACCTGGGCACACGCTGGCTCATATTCATCCGTCTGTCAAACAACAGCCCCAGGTCCTTTTCCACCAGGCAGCTTTCCAGCTTCTTTTGTTGCCTCTGCCTGCCCAGTGCCTTTTTTTACTCATCAGAAAATCCATCAGTAATTAAGGGAGTTACAGCAGCTTCTGGTTTCATCTCTCCATCCCAGAGCTGCAGGAGATGGTACCCAAAGACTGATTGTGCTGGAGGAAAATGTGAGATGTCAGAAAATGAAGGAGAAAGTGTATGTAAGTGGTGAGGATATGGGCACACTTGGGGACTTGGAATGACACCAGAAATACTTGGAAATCTGAGGAACCTGAAAAAAGGAGAGAAATCAGAACACAAACAATTCAGCAAATTTTGAAGTCAGTTCTCCAGAATCAAGGGGAGTACAGAAGTAGAGGCTGCCTTGAGGGAAAGACTCTACTCCGGAGAAGAACTGAACAGAAATTACACAGTTATTTCCTTGCTTTCTGCTGCTGTACACAGAGGCATTTTCAGAAGGCTCCCCATGGATTTCTAGTGCCGGTTGCAACAGAGAATGTACTGAGGTGAAGGTGGCCATGCAGCTCAGGAGGCCTGGATGAAGACTTCTGTGCCTGAGCCACGCTGACACCAGTGTTCAACAAGCCTACCTGTTTCTGCCCAGGATAAATATCTGTCCTTACCTTTCCTGTCGTCTCAACCCATGACTTTTTTGGCTCAGATGGACATGTTCATTCTCCACGTGGTTTATGAGCCTCCCTCCTGACCCTGTGCCTGTCTGTTCTACTTTGTGGAAAACACTGAGACCTCTTTGGTCTCAGACATACTCTGCAGAGTCACAGACTGTCACCTTTAGCATTGACAGTGCTGAGTTACCATTGATAATGAGTAACTGTAACACCACGCCTCCTTACAATGGGGTTCAAGAATTTCTCCTGTTCAACCTCATTCTTTCAAGAAGAGAGGAAGGACCCATGCCTTGAGCAACCCTGGTTTAGCAAGTCTGCCTCCGAAGCATGTTTTCTCACATTCCTGCTGCTCGTGTCCTTCTGAATTGTGTTTAGTCCTGCCTCATCTGCACTGCTGCTTTGTCTGCCTTTGTTTTACACTAAGATCTCCATTTCCTACTGGATCCTACTGGGTGGATCTCTACCACCATCACTGGCTGGGCCATTGTTTGAAAGGAGCAAGATGGCCATCAGTAACACGTCCATAAGGTCACTTGGCAGATTGTGGAAAGCCGAGGACAGCTGGCACATTCCGCCACCCCCCAGCAACATGCTGCGATGCGTTTGGCCCACCTCACTGATGCTTTTTCACTGTCACCTTAAATGCTTATTTTCCTCGGCCGTTCCAGAATTCAGCAGGGTATGGAGGAGAGCGATCCACTTAAGCTGGAGCACTTAGACCAATGACAGCATCTGTATGGGTGAATATTCATCAACTAAATATTAATAGGTTGGTTAACATCCAGCTGGCTGAGCAGCAAAAAAATATTTATGCTGCTCAGCACATGCATTATTCAATTCACTCATCCCTAGCCGGTCTGTAAACACCCCCTGAGCCAGCATGGCAAGAGCAGGCAGCAAAAGCAGCCTGAGCTCCCCCATAACCTTGCACTCTGTGCATCATCTGCTGGTTTGCTGTTTTTGGATCGCGGGCAGTTATATTCTGAAGGTTTGATTAGATTTGTTTTTGTTCTGATTTCACACTGTCCCTGTGCCAGGCTTCTGACTGTTCCTTTCAGTGACACAGATATAATAATGGATCTCCTGCCTGTTCCCTCGTGGAATTTTGCTGGGGTTTCAGAGAGGACAAGAATTGCTGTTGGTTTTTTTTTTGTTTGTTTGTTGTTGTTGTTTGGTTTTTTTTTTGGTTTTTGTTGTTGTTGTTGTTTTTTTGTTTGTTTGTTTTGTTTTGTTAGTGGGTTGTTTTTTTTTTTCCCTACTGCTAAATAGAGACTCTGTTTTTGCTGTGACAAGCAGAATCAGACACCCAGCATGTAAAAAAACTCCAAGGCACTGTCTGCCGTTGCTTCTGAACTGTTTGCTTTGCTTTGGGAAGCAGAAAAAAGTGTCAGAATTTCCAGTTTGGATAGATGTGCAGCAACAAGAGATTACCATTTCCTTGCCAAAGAGACTCCTTTCATCTGGCATCAAAGAAATAAAACCTATCACACACAGATGAAGTATTAGTTCCTTTATCTCCCTGTAATATATGTTAAAGAATTAAGGAAACCGTTGCAATTTTCCATGGTGATCCTCACCAAAAGAGGTTTCAGAGACAGCTCCATCCAGCTTATTTTTAAGTTCAGGGTTATGCAGTGAAAGACAATGTTGGGGTACTTTTAATAGCTGTTCCACTGGTCCCACTGGGAATATTTTTACACCAAGTAAACACTCTCTTCTACTGAAATTATTGTTCTGAGTAACATCCTCACGCTGCACACTACTGCAGGGAAAAAAACCCCATCCATAAATGGTCTGTCGCATAAGTGATACCCAGATCCCTGCTCTGTACTGTGCAGCATGTTTTCCATCTGTGGACAGTTTATACACTCTTCAGGGGCTAACGGGATTTTGATCACCGCAAAATAATAATGAGCACCTCAAATAATAACTTCTGCTTGGGGCTACCTTAAAAATACCTAGAGGTCTCCTTCCATAATGACATCCACTGCCCAGTCACTTCCAGTATCTTTACCTCTTGGTTTTCAGTTTTAAATGGTCATTTCATCCTATCTCTAGAGTCTGGATATTGATACTGACTCTGGTTTTGGAATGGAAATGAGTTTTCCTGTTTCCTGCTGGGAATCTTGAAGGAAGAACAGATTCTGCCAGCAAAGCTCAGGGGCTGTTTCTAGTGTTTAACTCATGGTTATCTCAAGTGGACAATATTAAGACAACTCAGTATTAACACCTGAAATGAGCAGCCCCCATTGTGGCAGTGATGCATGGCGTGGAGCAGGTTTATCGGCCAGCCTGATAAGCACAGAGGGAAGGCCTGTTCTATCTGCTGAGGGTCCATGACAAGACAAGCTGAAATACATCTCCCCCCAGACCGGTATAGACAGCATGGCTCCCCACCTCCACACTCTGCTTCGCTTCATGACACAGCTGGATCCTCTGGTTCCGAACCAAACCTGCCAGAGAGAGGGTTCCAGGGCCTCCACTCCAAACCCAGGACCTTCTCTGCACCCACAGCCAAGGACCAGACCTTCTGACCATGCCGTAAAGCCACTCAAACACTGACAGCGGGTCAGCTGCATGTCTGTCCCTTCTTGTGTCACCCGCAGCAGCCACAACACTCCCAGCAAAGCTGGTGGTTTTGGACCACGAGGTAAATCCCAGCATGCAGTCAGTGTGGGACCAGCAGTACTGGACTCTGGGGTTTAAGATGGCAATGCCCATGGGATTACGCATGGACATAAGCAAGCGGACAGCCCCAAGGACAGCATGAAGTAGGGGAATTCTAGGAGACCACTCAACACAGAAAAACAGGCTTTCCAATCACAAACAGCATTGCCTACATTTTCTGGAAACACAACAGCCCTGCATGGTTTTTATTTTTTGGGCCTTAGCAGGAAGAGTTCTTTTATTCATCCAAGGAAGGCTTCATTCTGCCTATCCTAATCTTAATGCAAAAAAATACTCTGGCTGTCACTTACATTGGAGAAGCTTCTTATACTGTCACAGTCTCTTCTTTGCACATGAAAAGAGAAATATTGCTTATTTGCTACAGCTGCCAAAAAGCACGTTTTGAATTAAACAAGGCGATGTGACAGGCTGAGAATAATCACAGCAAGAAAAAGAAGAAAAAAGGGGAAAAAGAAAACACGCGCAGTGGAAAAATGAATCACACCTATTATCATCCTACCGGTCTGGCCATGTTGGTGTCCTAAAAAGGCATGAGTAAGCTGAAACGTAACTTGAAATTATGAAACCTTAAAGTGGAATAAACTCTAACATATTCTATGCCTTAAAAAAAAAAGAAGTATTTAGGACTTCACCTGCAGAAGGCACTTAGTGCTGAAGTAGCACAGCAGGATGTCAGACCGAACGGTGCTCACAGAGGGAGGGCTGGAACCTGTGGAACTCAGGTTAAGGAGATAGCCACTGGTTAAAAGCTTAGCAGGTCTCAAAACCAAGCCAGGTAATGAGAAAACCATGCCCGTATTATTTGGGATATGTTTAAAATTAAGATTTATTCTGAATTTTTACATCCCAGGTCTGTGTCCACGACTGAGGCAGTGAGGGAAGGAATAACCACATCCTTCTGGAAGTGCTTTTTCCTTACAATTTCTTGCCATTTTTCTCCAAAGCTTCTGGCATGAGGTGCTGCCAGTCTGGGGGCTCTGGACCAAAAGGACAGGACTGCAGCGTTCCGAATGGCTGCAGAGAGCAGCGCGCATGCCTACCACCAGGCTGGGTGCCTGCCTCACCCCTCAGCCTGCAGACACATCATGCTGGGCTCGGGCAGCACTGCTCCGATGCCCTGAGTCCACAGCTCCCAGGACAACTTCTTTTACTTTAGGTGCCAGGCACTGCTATGGGAGGGCTTGTGAGCGGAGAACATGGGTGACCAGCGCAGGTGGGGACTGGAAGCACTGCAGCCTGTGCTGGAGCCTGATGGGCAGGCTGCCCAGAATCATATACCCCCAGCATCACATTGCCTTGAGTCAGAGAATCCACACAGCAATGCTCTGATATTACCAGTAAGGAGCAAATTTAGGGGTTGGTGGAGTACTCTGGTGTCTCTGAGTGAAGCAGCTCCAGTTACCATGAACTGGTGCTTTGCTGCTCCCCCAGTGACCTCGTCCTGCACCTTGGGCTTCGCAGGCATTGCTCCATTCTCAAGGAGCATGATCTTCTCTATTCTTGACTTCTGCAAAGCCACAAGGCCAGCCTGTAATCCCAGCGAAGGGTGGGCATTTGCTGCCTTCCTGATTACCTACAATGTTTTCAGCTACAACATTCACGGGCTGGCTGAGCGACAAGCTGATGGTGACTTAAACCCCGAACACCAGAAGAGCCCCGAGATGCAGAAGGTTCCGCAGTGCCTGGCTCTAGCAGCAGGTGGCAATGCACAATCCCTCATGGCTGCAGTTGAGAAAAAAAAGAAGCAACATTCCAGAAAATGCTTGTTCAAAGCTCCTGGAGTGAAGTTATCGCAGCCTTCTGTTTCACAGCTCTCAGCTGGCTGCTCACTGCAACTGCAGCGACTTCCCGAGGTGCCAGCACCCCCCCCCCAAAAACCACTCACGCTGCCTTCCAGAAGAAACGAGAGGATGCCAAGGAACAGAAAGTGGCCTTGACAAATTCTGTGGCAGACGAGGGAACAAGCAGGCATTGCAGACGACGATGCCCGTGCGTGCTTAATGGGCCAGGCTCACTCAAGCAGAACGACCAAAAAACTCAGATCCTGTTTGGAGGTGACTCATTTTCCCACTGATCTTACCAGCAAGCGCAGAGCTGGGGACAACCCACAGAAGATCAGCCTTCTCACTCAGACCATTCCAAGACTTAGTGAATGTGAGCCTCAGCAGACCTGCCTCTCAAGCACACACGAGCGGTACTTTCACAACCCTTCTGTTTCACAGCAGAGCAATTCAACCCCACTTACTTCAGATTATTCCAACACTGCCCAATAAATGCTCGCACCAGTTTGAACTGGGAGGTTGGTGGCAAACTGTGGGGTTTCAAGGGTGTTTCTGCACAAAAAAAAAAAAAGGAGGTTTTTTCTTTTCTCCTGTGGTGTTGGAAAGAGAGCAACAGCAACTGTACTGGGCAGTGCCTTGATTTTACCTGGTCCTGTGGTAAATCTGAGTTCTAAATTCCTAGCACAGGATTTCTTTATCTCCTTGCCTGCAGAAAGCATTTGTATCCAGATCTGTATACAGATGCTATTAAATCTCCTCTCTTGCATTCTGTTGCAGTGCTTATTTAATTGCCAAGAACAAACTGTTGCAGTTCACGTACAAGTTCACCACGGAGAACTGTGTACAGTGTTTTGTGTGCAACGTCCCACTGACTGAAGGTAGAACACGTTGCTTCGGCAACAGCTAGAGACACACAAGGGGAAGAATATTCATGGCAGATGAGAGGCAATATTCATCAAATGAAATGTCATAAAACTGTGGGGAAAGAAAAATCATAATCAGCTCTCAGATTTTAATCATAAAAAAAAGAGCCAGAATTCAGCCAATAAAGTATTTCCATAATTTTTCTTTGACAGTCCCGGCTTTGTAAGACAAAGTCACAGCTAACTAAATCAAGGCGTGATTCAACAGCTATTACAGTTTGCTGATGCCAAATGAAGATTGAGGCCAACATGTTTTGTCTGCTTTTGGAGATCAACCAACTCTTTAAACTAAAACTGATGCAGGGAGGTGGGACAGAAGTGCTATGTTTTGTTTACTCTTTAACTTTCATTTCTCCTCCATTCTGCTCTGTGCTGTCATCTCACAGAGCTGGAGAGGTTGGTACACAGCTCTGGTCTGGTCACCAGATGTCCTGATATGTTGATGTGGTACCTTTAAACCCAGCCCGTTATCTGCGTTAGTGCAGATGACGCTTAAACATGCCACAGATGGAACCTTTAACAAACTATGAGCTCATCTGGACAATTCCTACCTCCTGGCACCCTTTGTGAGAACAGACAAGCAAAAGGCATTACCAACCAAATAACCTGTGCTAGAGTCATGAGATTGGCAGAAAGGTTGCTTTTGCTACCCCAGGAAGGACTATTTGGGGATCTGTAGCAAGAAAAGCTGGACCACACAATTGCTGCAACTGACACGTGACATCATCAAAGTCTACTGGAGTTCCAGGTGCCACTTCCAGCAACACAGGCGTGTTGAGACGCTGTCACATCGTAAAGAGATGCCCAGGGTGAGGAGCACTGTAAATACCCCTCCCTGCCACCAACTGCCCAGCAGATCTCTTGGGCAGCAAGAATTTCTTCTTGGAGTAGCTCGTCCGTGGTTTTGGCTTACTGACCATCGACCACGAGGCTTTCGTACTGTTTTTGAAGTGGATGTTTTTCCCAACCCAAGCATTGTGCACTCAAGTTATTCTTTTAAAAGGACTGTCAGACCTCCAAGAGTAACAGTGCAGCATTCCTGCCAGAGCTCTACAGATCTGTCTTTAGAGGTCTGATCAGTTCTGCTGGTCTTAGCTGATTTATGAACAAGGCTGTGTTTCTGTTCTCGGTGTAGGACAATCCACTAGTTTATACACATAAAATGCGACAACTGATAGTGCAGCAGTCAGTGGGCAGGGTGGATTCCAGAAGACATTTGGAGGACTGAAGAGTCTGAATGCTTACCTCTGTATCTTTAGAGATACACAGTGTACCTGCTTATCTATGTATCTTTAGAGTTCCTTCAGCTCACGAGGAGGTCCACAAGACCTTCCCTGCTCTGCTATTCACCTACCTGAGCTGTTGCTTCCAGCCAGCATGGTTGGACTGACGGAGGACCTCCCCAGCCTGCTGGACACCACCGGTGGGCCTGGAGTTCCATCCCATTCCTGAGCTTTCCCTGGCTCCCTGGAGGAAGCTGTCCCATGATGGGCTCCCCTCTCTTTGTTTTCCAACTTTGGTAGTGGTTCAGTGCTGTGACTTCTGATCTTCAGTTCATCCAGTGGTTCTACAAAACACACAAGCACACGCTGTGTTACAGAAAATGTGCAAATTACCCGCGGCACGTAACAAACTTTTGCTCAATATTCCATATATGCCAGTCATAAATTGTTTAAGGGCAATTTATATCATGGTCTTGCCATCCAGGCCTAAACCCTACAGTTGATGTAGGTTTCAATACAGTTGTTATTATTAAAACCATACACAATGCAGCAGATGGACAAAATCTGTAACTTTTCTGTTACAGCTTTTTTAAGGCAGGAAGATCTTTTTGAAAGTGGCATCCTACTAAATTATGCTTTTACGAACTGTTTATGGAAATACTCAGATTCTTTTCAGCTGTCATGTGACTGGGAACAAGTTCTTCTTCAGGCTTTTGGCTCTCCCTTCCAAGGCAATATTGTGCAAGAGGCAGATCTGTACTCCTCAGAAAGCACGACCCACCAAACTCCCCAGTCTTAATATTCTGGGTGTGCTCAGCACCATCACCTAGGAAATACAATTTCACTTGGTTGAAAAATCTTTGGAGTCAGAAGGTGATTTTCTGCTTGCAACACCGAGTCAATACAAGGAGAAGAAATTCAAAAAACAACTGCATGATTTTTCAAGTGAAGCAGCTTTGTCTGTTTTTCTCATGGCTGGTGATTTTCTGCTCTTTTCCTGAGACCCTCATTTCTTTTCTTGCCGGGTTAGGGCAACGCGTGGAGGAACAATTCATTCCTGATCATCTTTTCTATCTGTAGCTGAGAAAAACCCACGTGAAAAGCTAGATACAGAAGAAACATTAGACAGCTTTTAGTTGGAACAGCTAATTACTGTGCTAGACAGTTAGTCAAAGTTTTACTTGAACTGTTTGCCACATTTTAGCAAAAATATAAAATAAAATAAAAAATCCCACTGACTTTGAAATTTTATACCTCAGATTTAAGCCCGAAGACATCCTTATGTGATACTCATAGTTCTAGTCATTCGTGTTTCTAAATCAACCCCCCCACTGTACATTAATTTCTCTCTGTATCTACAGTCTTGGAATACGCAGTTGATGAGGATGGACAGTCTTCCCTTCAGCCTTATTTCAACATCTTCTGGTGGCTCCCAGGGCCATTCCAAGATGGCACAGGGAAAAAAGGCAGGAGCTGTTTGCAGGCAGGAGCTCCCCAGGGCACTCGTGTGGAACGGCCAGAGAAGCAGTGGCAAAATGTGTCTCAGCAGCCACTTCCTCTCCCAGTTATCCCCGTGGCCAAGAACTGGGACTATCCAACAGGAATTGCCGCTCACAGATGATACAGTCCCAGAAAAAGAACCACCTTCAAACAAACCCCCTCCCTGCTATTTACCCTTCTGCAGCAGACAGGGCAAGATGCTGTATGAAATAACTCAATGGTGTGGCAGGGACCCCATCTCTGCCCCACAGCAACCCAAACCTCATGGATGTTTCGAGCTCTCTGACACTTCAGTCTGCAGATGAAGTGAAGGTTCCTCGATAAAACACCATGCAGGGAAGACCTGCAAATATCTAACTGGATACGCAGTGCAATAGGTAACCGTGAGTGTACTTCAAGAATTGCTGCCAGTTAACAGCAGATGTTAATGTTAAGGATATCATACCACAACCTTCCAGTTTTCTTTTGGTTGTTTTTGGTTTTGTTGTTTTTTTTTTTTAATTCCAGTAGTAACACTCCATGAGAAAAAAGGTGAAACGACCCCAGTTTAGCAAGTCTTGGAAATAGGACTCAGTGACATTTCACGTGACAAAGACCCTCAAAAATCAAACCTCTTCCTTGAACTTTTAGGTCGCTTAGCTACTTTAATGTATGCAAAAAGGCACTCTAATGAAAACCCAGACTGGTTTTGCTAGCTGGAAGCCCCAGCTGGGTGGAAGGTTGAATAGCAGTTGGTAGCAATATAACATGACACCTGCCTTTTGGGGACCTTTGCTACACGGTGTCTGTAATGCGGCTCAGGCTGGGCCATGCAGAGGGACTTGCTACCACAGCAAGCTGTGCAGAGGGATGGGAGCCCACCTTCTAACTGCCTCGGAACTGTTTCAGTCACCCACAAAAAACATGCTTGTACTTTTTCTGAGCACTGATCTGTCAAGAACAACGGCAGACTTTTCCCCATAACAGAGATGCGAGTTTATCAGAGTTTTTTCTTTAGACCAGTAACATTCCCTTCTTTAAGATCCCACTTCTCTGGGAGAGGGAAAGGTATGAACAAAGTTTTTTGGAAATGAACCCAAGTCATCTTTCCCAGCAATCCAAGCTTCTGCCTAGATTGCAGTTGCCTAGATTGCAGCTCTTCCTTTCCAGCAAAACAAAGAGAAAGCCAAAAGAAGAAAACAGGCTTAAAAAAAGGCAGAATCTGGCCCTTGCAAGAGCCCTACCAACTTCATGCATCATTCAATAGATTTAATTTACTCCATCACTGGGCTACTACTAGGAAAAGCTGCGACTACCTCAGCGAGAACCTCCTCTGCGTGCCTGTCGTTGACACCGCTGGAGCAAATTCCCCAGGCTCCTGCAGCCAGCCCTCAGTGGCAACCCTGAGGATTTACCCGCTTCAGTTTACTGCACAGAGCAGCATTTTTACTTGTGGCCTGATAAAAGTAATTTGTGCATTCTTAGTTTTATTATCAGCTGAATCAAAGCACAGCAGTTCTCTGCAACCAGCTGGAAACTATGGAAATATTCAGACTAAATAAAGATTTGGCTTGTAGTCTGCTTCTTTATAAGGTGCAGAAAATCAGTTTTCAGCTGGCTGTCTAGACTTTGCAAATTTACATTCCACTATCCTTTCTTGGGGATTTTTAGTTCTCCCTTTGTCTGAAAAGTAATATATCCATAACAATGAAAAGCAGATTGGATCAGACTATAATGTCATGCAACCCATCACAGAGCCTGAGTCATTGTTATTTGGTGATCACTATCACTAACAATGATACACAGTCAGAAGAACAACATGCCAGTGTTTTATACAGTTTTCTGTGATATTACTTGCCTGTTTGCTTGAGAATACATGAAAAAAAAAAAAAAAAAAAGAAGAAAAGAAAA
>JANIJG010008818.1:0-21441 GCA_024611175.1 Megaceryle torquata | reverse complement strand
GAATGAGGTAGGGTTTTAAAAACGTGTTAAGTGTGAGGCACGATGCTGTGCTGTAATGCACATGACTACACGCTATAGCAACGATGGTGCTTTGCACACTTAAGCTAGCACAGAACACAGGACAGCTTTCCACATAGTATCGTAACTGAGAATTTTATCAGACCTGAACAAACTCCTATTGTTAAGCAAGACTAGTTCATTCAAAGCAGCTCCCCTGGACCAAAATCAAGCCTGAAGCCCTGTTGCAATGTATCCTGTACAATCCCAGGGTAAAAGACTGCTTTTCAGTACTTGTAAATATATGCCTATAGACGTGCTTTATTTTTCTTCTGGAAGAACAGCTGACAGGTTTCACCTCAGCTCTGTGCTAAGAAGAAGATTGCCATCTATAGATAACTATCTTCAACTGCATGTCCTTGAATCATCAGAGGAGAGAGAAGGTCAGCAGGGAGATGCTGGTCTGCCTTCCTGGAGTGGGACGTGTGGAAAGGGACTGAACCTTTGTGTCAGTAACTTCTAATTCAAAATAAAGGCATGGTGCAAACGTGGTGGATTTAAAAGTGGGCATTGTTGAGAACCCTTTTTCTGTGCTCGTTACGCAAAACTACTGACAATAATTGTTGCCAACCCAGGAACATTTCAAGTAAACTGCAAACACACTCTTGGATTACTTTCCATATATTTGTGTTTTCTTCTTGTGTAGACAATGTGAAAAAATCAACAACAAAAAAGTCCACAGTACTTCTCAGTCATGTCCAGTTTAGAGAGCAAAAAGCCAAATATTAAGAATGTCATTTGGTCTTAGATGTTACACAGGTATAAACCTCATGCAGAAATAACAGCAGTGTAAAAAATGCTTCATGTATACAAGGTTAAAAATAATGGAAAGCGACATCGTTAAATCTACACACACCCCTAACAAGTATGAACACATGTACATGCACATGCATCAAGCTAATAGTGATTTTTTGCCATTTTAAAAGCACATTCTGAGCAAACAAAAAAGCTATTTGGTTCTCATCAGCCTTACCAGTTCCTTGTATAGTGTGGAAATATTTTCTGTAAGTATTGAGAAGCACAAGATTTTCCCAAGGAGTGTGAGCTATGGAAAAGGTGGCTGGGAGCAGCAAGTATTACTTGAACTGTAAAGAGAAAAAAGTGCAATATGTCTTGAATGACCTGATTAAAAATCATTCACCTTTACTTTTACCCTTTTGAAACTTTTGAGAAAAACTTTGCCTTCTGAATTAACCTGGCAATTTTTAGGATGAACTATTCCAGACTAACATTAGCGTAAACCGTAGCTGGTCATTTCAATGGGCCACGAAGAAACCTTGCCTATGGAGAGAGGACTCCATGAAGCTAGTAACAAAAAAATATTTGAAAAAGTGAATTCAAGCAGGATAGGTTTAGTTTGAAAAGTGGCTTTTGGTGAAACAGGGACTCTTTTACTTGTCTGATACTCAGCCAAACAACAGTAATATGTAAAATTTGTGAACTGGTCCATCTTGAATATGAATCAAATTACTTTGGTCTTGTCAATCTACCACATCTTTCATCTTTTCCCTGGTTGCCTTTTCTTGCTACATTTCCTTTATCTCTGCTTGCAGTTTTAAGAAGTGAATGGCAAAGAGTCATCTCCAGTTCATCTGAAGATAAAACCCATTAAGCTGTTGTATTCACATTTAATTAATGTTTTCCAACTCTCATTTCCTATTTGTCTCCTGAAAATGTTGCCTAAAGTGCTATATGCCAAATAAAATAACTCAGGTAAGGGATATCTGATCCAAATGTTTCACAGGAGATGACTGGATAAGATAACTCTAAGAAGTTGATAATTTTTATTATTTGTGGACAGCCTTTCTAGCTGAGTTCATTCACTGCAGACATACTCTTATCCCTTAGGGATGGATGGTGCAAACTGAGCCTTTCCTTTTATATTTCAAGCTTTGCCTGTTACGGATACAATTGCACTTTTATCTTTATGAATTCAGATGGTGGCTAGCTACTCAGATAAATCAGGTGCTAAAATGACAGCACCTAGTTCTGCACATCAGCCAGCATTTCCTAATGCTTTGTAAACATTAATCCACGCAAGAACCACAACATCAGCTCTGAGTCTGGGAAAGAGAGTGATTTCATTTTACAAGAGGGCAGAACCCAGGTAGACTACACAAGGTGCAGTGGATGCAGAGCTGGGGTCGTGTCTCCCATCGAGCCGGAGCTCCCTGTGCTCTCAGCAGTAAATGCCAGCAGCTCCCCAGAGCTCGGCCATGCAATCCTCTTTCTGTCAAGCAGAGCAGAGAATAGCTGTGTAATTACTTGGCTGCGTTTGCCGTCCTGCTGCGGCTGCCACCGAAGGACAAGGGAAAGCATTGAAGCAGCTGGGCAAGGTGATGTCTTGGGTGGGGGTGGAGGGGACAGAGACCTCGGGGATGGAGAGCTCAGAGTGAGGTAAAAAGCCGGAGCTATGTGGAGGGAGGCAGACAGGGCAGCAGCCAGTGGTTGTAATCGCAGTCTGTGATCTGGGTATGATCTAGATGAAAGGAAAAAAACAGGTCTGCATTTTATGTTGTAATATTTGTCAGAAACCACTTGCAGGGGCGGCAATGGTTTTGCTGGCTGTGTGTTTATAGCAGCACCCTTGTTGGAATATCCTGATTCAATGACAGGCAGAAAAGAGCTAGAAAATACAAGCTACAGAAAGGAGGCTATTGTAGAATGGGAAGATTATGCATGAAAATATTGTAAGGACAGATTATACACATACACACATATATGCATGCACATGCATGGAGAGAGCATGCTTTTAATGCTGAATATTTGTTTTTAACTCATTGCCACAGTTGTCAGCTATTTTTATTGTTTTATTGCTATCTGTCTGAACCAATCACACAGAAGTAGGGCATTGCCAGGAAGGAATTTGAAATCCTTCAATCATCTCAAGCTCCTTCTCTTTAGATTTAGGAATTTTCATAATTTTGGCATGAGTAAGTGATAAAGTTTTTCAAATCTTTATATTCACATACCTGGTATGATTAGTAACTTGTAAGGTTTTTTTTCTTCCTTAAATGTTTTTCCCCAGTAATCATTTGTGTTTATATTCTTTATAACACATTTTATATTTGAATGTAACACATATTATTTTAATGTGAATGCTTGCTACACAGATTTTTCACAGCACTAATTTTATCACTTAACCTTTGTGAAGCAGAATCACATTGTCCACATTTTACTTAAACTTATTCATTAAGCACAAAACACTGGGGTCTTAAAACATAATTAAACACAATCTAAATTATCTGGGCTTTAGTCTAACACTACTTATAGATTTCAATTAAAAAAAAAAAAAAAACCAAACAACTTTTATCAGGCCACTAGGTCGACAAAATGCTTTTCAAGGCATTTCAGACAAGATTCTGTCTTTTGGGGTAAATGTACACACTCCACAGTGGTTCCCTTTTTCACCGTGTAGGGAGTATCAGCCCAAATTAAGGTTGATTTTCTGAACTTGCAGAACTGACAGCTTGATTTAATAGTCATTAGAGAAAAAAATCCCCAACTTTCTTCTGACTTTTGCAATGAAATATTCATTTCTTGGCAGATTTTCCCTGTTACATTGCCGCATGGATTGCATAGGCTGAGCTGAACAAATTGAAATGATGTCCATGAAATTCCATTAAAACCATTGGCTGGACCTGATCCAATAACTAGAAGTTTGGAGATGCCTGCTCAGGGTCTGCTTAGCCCCGGTACTGTCTGCTTGAGGAAGCAGCATCTCTTTCTTGGAGGCACAGACCAGTCTCTCATTAGCAAAGTCCTGCTTGGCTAAGAGATGGAGCAACTTCTAGCTGTTCACCAGATGAACAACCCTGCAAGACACACAGACGCAGAACCTCAATTAGCTTACGTGGAGTTAATTAAGCATAATAGACAGCCCCTCTGTCCAAGTTATAGCAGCATGGTGCTCACCCATGCCAGATGGGTGCATCACTTGTCCATTATGAGACCCACAGCTCCATCCCTGCCTTTCCTGTGGTCTCCTGCTCCTCGAGACAGCCAGGAATCAGCACTGTGTCGGCACCAACGCAGGCGTGCACCGAAATTCCTACCTCCTGTCGAACAACAAACTCCTGTCAGGTCTTTGGAATAAACAAGGAATTATTGAGAGCTCCACACGGTGCCGCGAGGTCATTTCAGACGAAGGGATCAGTCAGGATTTCATAAAGTATTTATTTAGCTGACAAAGGAATTCCCAACCTCCCTTTCATGTACGTTAGAGCTGATGCTAAGTTTCCGAGACAAGGCTCCGATTGTGGCTGTCACCAAACAATGACATATTTCTTTTCTTCTCTTAAATTCTCTGTATCATTCTCTATAAGAGGGCAATTTGTCTGTCATGCAGCTAAAACAGGGCCCACTCACTGCCCTCATTAAACTGACAGCACAGTTATTAGCAGTAAACGAAGCCAACAGGCAATGAATTTAGCCACTGTTTTATGGCGAGCACCAGTGAGATTTTTTCAGTAATTAATTTGATAAATATATTAATTATGAATTGAGTTGACAGTACAATCAGATTGTCAGCCTTCCAGACAGGCTCTTGTGATAAGTAGCTTTGTGATGAAGTGGTCGGATTTCAGTACCTGTCATCCTCCGGTGTCAGTCTCTTATCACTGTCCCAGCCATTCACTCTGTAATTTCCTGTGTGTTGTAATTAAATGGTGGCTTTCTGATTGGAAGTGACTCCTCAAACTTAATCTGTCATTCTCTCAGAATATATTGTTTAAAAAAAAAAAAAAAAAAAAAAAAGAGGCCCTTTGTTTCAGCAGCTTTTAATGTTAAAAAAAGGAGCTTTTTATTTCACATTTGGTTATTGCCCTGGTAGGTGTTTGGGAATGGTTGTGCTGCCTTTGGCCTTGGCATCAGATGGAGTGAAGCATCAGTGCTCTGCCACTGACACAGCGAGTGGTGGCACAAGGAGACAAAGCCATGGTACAATGTTGGACCTCTACTCCCTCTCATGCACCTCCAAACAGGCAGTCTGGAGGACTTTGGGAAGGGTCACTGCCCATATCTCTTGCCAGCTTTTTTTTTTTCTTTATGAAATTAATTAGGAGCAATGCCTGAGGTCATTTGGCTCAGGAGATACATGTCAAGATAAGATATTTCAAAAGCACGTCCTTAATGATTTAATATCGAGTTGGAATTTGGAAGCATGATAGGGAATTGTTTAGAATTACAAATTTAAGGAAGGTAGGAAAAAGTCCTGCAAAAGAAAGCAAACAACAGCTATCAAGGTGATATGAGTTCTTCAGCTGCTGTTTAAACCAATCAGAAAAAAAAAAAACCCAGACCTTGGGATAATATTTACTGAATACGGCAGATGAATGTCTGCTTCCAGTTGCCTCCTGTCAAAGGGAAAGTGTGGCCCGGGGATCAGGAACTGCAGATGGTCCCCAAGGTTTGGGTCCTATTGAGTCCTGATGTCAAATTGTTCTTTGACCTTGACCAAGTCAGGATGATCCAACTCAGCAAAAACTTTTCTATGTGCTTAACTTTAAGCATGTGGACACCAGCACATGGGTACATTTTAAGCACATGAACACAAGTTGCTCCACAGAAGTCTTACTGTGTATGTGCTTAATTTTAATTTTGTGCCTTTTGGTGCATATGTTTTTTAATTTTAAGCACAGAAGTAGTAAGACTTCTGTGGGGCAATTTGTATTCGTGTGCACATGCTACCCAGGTGTTCCATGTTTGTCTCAACGCATAAGACTGTTTTTTATCAGTACCCCATTTTTCATAGCACAGAGCAGAGCATCACACATGGGCTCCAGGCATTTGACTAGTATCTGCATGTGAGTGTCAGGAAAGCGTGCTGGTGTCTGCTGGAGATGCTCACTGCTTGCCTCAGCTCTGAACACCAACATGTTGCAGCCTTTGATTTCAAGGTCTTCCTGAGCATTGCACCTTGAGTAAGTTTAAGTCCTTTGCTAATGTTAGACTAAGGGACTCCAGGCTATGTTATGAAATGAAATGTAAATCAGAATCACATCCTGGCAGTCAACATGATGCCCAGGAAAGGCCATCCAGAGCTGAAAGAGGGACCTACTGCATGACTGCCAGGATTTGCATTATATCATACAGCCTGAAGCCCTGCAATGAAGCATTCCGAACAGTCTTTTTGAACTTCTCAACAGGGACAGTCTTTATGGATTATTTAAACATAAAAATATACGGCTTTCTGGGAAAGAACCATTTTAGCCTTTAGGGACTCATACTGACTATCACATTGTAGGAAGATCTATAATTGAGCATGCTAATACTGATATGCTATTGTTTGAGATAAATTTCGCCAGGCGTGAGCCCATAATGCAAATTACACCTTAAAAAAAGATCAATTTAAAGGCTCTATTGTATCATTTTACTGATGTGCAGATGCATCCAAACTACAATCCAAAGCAAGCAGCTACTGCACACTGGTGAAAAGACTACTATTCACTTTTAAGGATGTTTTAAATTTTGCAAAGTATTTCTTCTCAGCCAAATCCCATAATCATGTCAAACACATATTTTAAACAAGCTAGTTTCTTTGTAAAGCATCTATACCTAAATCTGATCATCTTAAATGAGATTACTACTTATCAAAATCACCAAAGATCTTAGTCAATGTTAATTAAAGTGGTTTTAATTGTCTTTTTAAATCAGTATGCGTCTATACTCCATTACTTTGCATAAAGCAAGTGTTGCCTCTGTCTATACACAAATCTTCCATAACAGAATAGAAATTCTCATTTAGCTTTGAATTTTCTTATTACTGAATGTGCTTGGAGCTTGTGGCCAATGCTTTTGGTTTCTCTTACATAGCGTAAAGCAGTACATTCAATAAAAAATGTATGTGATGGTTCAAAAATTGTAAGAAAAAAAAATAATGGCATCTGACACACTTACAAGGGTGATTAGGTGCCTCTCTCTGCCGTCTGGGTAATGTTCTTTTAACAGCTTTTTCTATGTATTAAATAATGTCAAGTTATTACATATTCTTACTTCCTTACTTTTGGAGCTGTCAGTGATACAAGTTTTTCCTGAGACAAGCTAGTGAGGAATTGCACCCTGATAGCTGAATTCAGATTTTTATTTTTAATTTTTTTTTTTTTTTGGCTTTATTTATGGTATGCTTTTTTCTCTTAAACATAAGCTTTAACTGCAGAGCAAGATTTGCTTTCTGGTAAATGAAAAAGTGACTTATTCCTTAGAATAAGACTAGGGTTGCCTGCAAGGAAATACATCTTTATCATGTCTGAAAAATTCTAAACCAAACTGATTATGTGTCACTTGATAAAGTGCTGGAGAAGAATTATAGGTGTATTCCTGTTCTTACTAAAACCAACAGTGAACTCTGCTGCAGCAGCAGCAGCAACAACAGCTCGTAACGCATCCTCCTTACTCCCAAGCAGTTGGGTGGAGCGTGTCACCGCCAGCAATGCAAGTTGTGAGGAGATTGTAATTATTCAGTAAGGAAAATGCTCAGCATTTCCTGAGCGAGCCTTTAATCCTAGTTTGAAGTCATTGCTGCCATTGTAAGGTCCAAGTGGAAACTGTGGTGCTTTTGTGCATCTGTCAGACGCTGCTGCTTATTACAGAATCAGGAATGATAAATATGCAGGGTGCTTTGATGTGAATATCAGCTTGAACTCCTCCAGTGCTCAGGTAGAAGGCAGCTGAAGCTATTGTTTTCATCTTGCATGAAAGGTTGAACAGATGCTTGAAAATAAATAGGACCTGGTAAAATGATAAAAATCCTGGGATAAAAAGCATGGCCTCTGTTCTCAGCACTTACTACGCCCAAACTTGAACCATCGCTGCGGTTGATATGTAATGCCAAGTACCGTACAGAGCTGCCCATTCAGTGATAGCAACATGCAGCCACAAAAGTAATAAAATCCACATTAGCTCTCCAGATTAACTACTAATCTTCATCTTAAAATGGCTGAGAACAGAGAGACTTTACATCAGCTCCATCATCTGCAGGGATAGCGGTATGGGACATCTCTCTGAAGAGGATTATGGTAGTTAGCCCAGACCCAGAATTCAGCTCCTGGATGGGACATGGTCTTGTCAGATCTGTTCATGGGTTTAATTTAGAATCCCAAAGAAATTTAAGGCACCCAAATAATCAGTGAGCTAGAAATTAGATGTTTATATATTTGTCTGCATAGGTCCATGGAGGGCTGTGGAGAGTCACCCCAACTGGGTCTGAAGCAGGCAGATCAATTATGCAAGAAATATAAACATGCTAGGAAATTGATCTCTCTGGAGAGCATCAGTACATATGTATATGTATTCCGCTTCTCAGATATTCGATCCATCTACAAGACTGTCTACACTTTTCTCCTTTTATTTTCCACATCTTCGTTTGTGCTTGCTGATAAATCATGGAGCAGCCAGCACCTTTCAGAAGTTGTTTTGATGAGGTAAGAACGACAGAGTTACCCATCTTCATTCTGGCTGTTGAATGAGGCATTTACCATTGCCATTCCTTATTAATTAAAGGCATTAAGAGTAAAACTCCAAAATTTTACCTCTTGGCTAGAGCAAAGTGTACTGCTTGAAAGTCTTTAATGATGCTTTGAATGAGAAATGCAAAGTGTGAGAAGGAACAAATGCTGAAACTATAATGTAGAAACAACCTCTCCTCCTGTCACTTCTGTGTTCATGTTTCTTAAAGTAGATTGTCAGTTTTCTGAAATATATCCTTGTTTTCTGACTCCAACAACAGCTAAATTCACCATGTGGTCATCTATAAAGCTTCTCAAAAAATGCTTTCCAACTTTTGAGCAACAGATCAATGGCAGACACAGTTCTGACCACAAGGAATGGATCGAGACAGTCTCTCTAACATGTTTTGACATTGGATTATTACATTATAGGTCCTTAAACTTCTGTTTCCTGCCTTATTTATGGAAGGGACTTATTCTTCTAACAGGAAACTTGGTGATTGAGTCACGTTAGGAAGACCACCAAGCCCAAAATACCATTGTCAGCTCAGTCATCTTTTGATGATTTTTGTTTAATTGTTGACATGATGGGAATATATTTTCTAAATCCAGCCCTTCCACACTCAATTTATTTCCGTCTCTCAACAATATTGCACATCCTGAAGAAAATTTTGTGTGTACTAGGGCAATGACACTAGTGCATTCAACTTACTATTTGCTTCAAACACAACCCCAGTGGTGGACGGTTTCCCATTACCCCATTCACACCCTCTCGCAGGTCTGTCCTTCTGCCCAAATCCACTGTTATCTCCTCCTCTCTTCAAGGATTTAGCTTCCAAACAGGTCTTGCATTCTGTGTGACTTTGTCAGCAGCCTAGGCACCCACATCTATTTGTCATGGGAGGCATTTTCTGGTGAGAAGGGTGGAAGTGCAGATGGACAGCTGTATGTCTCCATCCTCTTGGGCTTCTACTGGCTGCCACCAGCATGTCCACAGAATGCTGTGAGCTCTTAGCAGAGGGCTTTGGAATGAAAACACATGTTAGTGGGACCAAAGGGAGAAAAAAAAATAGAGGAGAAACATAAAATGAAAAGGTTTTCTTATTTGCTATTACTGGTCATAAGCAAATTAATATAATTGTCTCATTAAAATGAATGCACTTTAGTTCATATCATTTTCTAATGAGGTTTCATTTCCTCAGGAGTTTAGCTGCATATTCTAGTCTACCGTGGAAGAAATAGGAAAACAAGAGGCAAAGGGTAGGAAACTCAGGGAGAAAAAGGTAAGTCAGAACATCAGTAAAGAAAAAAAAATATATCACCCTGAGGTACTGGTCCACAAAAATGCTTTACAATAGCTGAACACAAAATCAATTCAGAAATACAGTATGTCAGAGTCCATAAATAACATGTCCAATCAGAAAAGTGTGAGGGGAAAATGACAAAAGGGAAAAACATTCTCCCGAGGGGGCAGCGATGAGATGGGGAGGGTGCGAGGAGCATGCCTACCCTTTGGAGGAGGACAGCTGGCTAGAATAACACCTTTACTCATCCAGACCCCAGGCTCGAGAGAGCAAAGGACACTGACACCCCCAGATCTGGCCTAATGTGCTGCAGATGAACAATAATCCACCCCTCACTGCACATCCAGAGAAGGGCTGAAGAACTTGTTTTTCTGCACAGTATGTGCATAAGTATATAGGACCATAGGTGGCTCAGGACATCTCCATGAGGAAAACAATTCAGAAAGCATTAGGGGGAACATCATGTATGTGGGCTCTGTGCATGCTCTTCAGCTAGGGAGGAAGCCCTGGACCTCCAGCACCACCACTCTGATCCAGTCCAGCCACTCTCACCTGACAGGACAAAGCTGTGGTGGAACATTCTGTGTTAGCTTATGATTGTTCTCCTATATTCCTCCTATGTCAAAGCAGCTGCCTCTCATTTCTGCCAGCCATATAAGAGTCAAGGCTTGAAGGAATAATAATTTTTAATGTATACTTTTTGTCAAACCTCCAAAGAATCTCTTGCCCAGGAGCTATCTTACTTCTTTCCATCCTGGTTAATAAAACATATTAAACATATTTGATTAAATGTATGTAATATTCCTTTAAGCTTAATCATTGTAAAATAAAATACAGTTAAGTAAAATTATCAAGGGTCAAATTTTAAGTACTGTAACAAATATAATTTGTTTCAGTTGTGGTTTACTGATGATGTGAGAGATAGAAAGGTAGTATTTTGCATGTGCAGCCATCTGGCAGGGTACAAAATATTTACCTGAAGTAAAAAAAATGGCTTTTCATGGATGTTGCTGGGTGCTCACAGCAAACTGCAACTGTCCTACCTAGAGATTGTTGTGGTTTTGGGTTCTGCTCTACACGTTTTATATCTGTCATATGCAACTGTCTAAACTGTTCAAAACCCACCTTTGGCATTCATTGTGAAGCTGTAAAGCCTCTCAGTGGACAGGTATGTAAAACAAATACCCAACTCAACACTTAGGCTTCTATATTACCAGAGTAAGATATGGGTATATATATCTATATCTTTTTCTAAGTAATAAGAAATTCTAAGCAATGCTTTCACTGAAAATTTGGCCTTGAGGAGATAAAGGTCAGGTTTTAGTTGCTTAGAGACAAAGGTCCTTATTCAGGCTAAAGCCCAGTGAAGTATTGAAGCAGTTTTATTTTACATCATTTGTGTAACTTTTTGCACAAGTCGTTTAGCCAACTGATGTAAGTGCTTGTGTAACTCCAATGTCTATACTTCATACTCTTTTGCTCATAGAAAATACCCAGGGACAATATGGTCACATGTTGAAAAATTTGCCTATCATTCAAAAAACTAGGTACAGCCTCCCTTATGAAAATTAAATCCTGGGTTTGGTAGGTGTGGAGTTTATTCAGGTTTGTAACATCCAGTCACAGGGTGACCATAGTTCATTATTTCTCTATGTCTCAGGTTATAATAAAGGTATTTATTTAATTCTCAGCACTTTGACATCTGAAGATCAACATTTCTAGTGAAATGCAAACCCTTACTCCTATTTATCAATGCCAGAAAGTCATACCCCTACCAAAGTAAGCCTTTTTTTTTTAACTACTAAGCTGCTAGCCACTCAAAAAGGTTGTGAGGGTTTTTTTAATCAAACAAGCTACTTGCATAAAATGAGACACATCCAAAGGGTAATACTCTGGCAACCTCAGACGCCGTGCAAGTCCTGCTTCTCATTGCAGCAAATATTTCCATTTTTCTTGATAGAAATATTGGGAAATATCAGGCCATTTGCCTGCTGGAAATGTAAACACCAGTTTAAGAGCTTATTTAACTGTCACCAGGAATCTAGCCAGATTAAAGACTCTAATCATATTTTGTTTCTTGTGTTCTTCCCGTTCCCACCTTTGAGGTGTGTGAGAATGGCAGGGACCAGTTATCACAGTGGGTGACTGTTCCCCTGAATTTCCCAGGTTTGAATAAGCGACTGCACTGAACTAAAATTCTGAACCTTCAGAGGTTCATCCATCACTTTTACTAAATTACCTCTTCATTCTCTTTTCTGCTAAGAATCTAATTTTTATAGCACTGTAGAGAATTTTTATAGCACTGTACTTTATCTTGTCACAGTATTTTTTGTCATTATTTTCATCTCAGTGAGCTCAGGAATGATACTAAATAGACTGCATGAGCTTGCCTGTGAGATGACGAGAGAGTTGTACATTTGCAAGTGCTAATAGCTTACCCTCCTAGCCTTTCACCTGAAGTCAGGTTTGTAGCCTTCCTGGGCAACACACAGAGAAACTGGTTATATTTAATCTTGCTTCTTTTGCCAGCAAATGAGTCATATCAGATGTCTTGGTTTTTGTTGTGGTTTTTTGTTGTTTCTTTTTGTTTTTCTGGCAGGGTAACATCCACAGGTTGCCGAGACTCTTTTTCTTCTGTAATACAAAGAAAGCTGAATTTTGCTGCTAAAGCTTTAGGAATGAGATGAGTGCTTCCCCCATGCAAATCTACAGAAGAAATGCTCACAGTTAGTCTTTGGATATCTGGAGTTAGGGCTTCATTTTTTTACAGTCGTAGAGCTATAAAGAACCCCTGTCCCAAACTGCTTTTTATTCAAAACAACGGAGAAAAGATAGGAAAAGGGGATGAAGTGCAAGTTATGTGAGGTCACATGTGACCCTGTTAGTCACTTTCCCTTTGCCTGTGTCTGCAAATACCTTCGTCATGGTCTGCATTTGGTAGGACAAGAGGAAATTGCCTCAGGTTGCACCATAGGGAGGTTTAGTTTGGACATGAGGAAATATTTCTTCCCAAAAAGTGTTGTCAAGGCCTGGCCCAGGCTGACCAGGGAAGTGGTGGAGTCCCCATCCCTGGAGGAGTTTAAAACATATATAGGTGTGGTGCTGAGGGACATGGTTTAGTGGTGGACTTTCTAGTGCTGGGATAACAGTTGGACTTGATGAACTTAAAGGAAACAGATCTATGATTTTATGGAAGGTTTAGCTTTTTGTGTCAACATAGCTGGTGCTTCAAAAGACATATTTGCTGCCAAGTCCCTGGTTACCCTGCCCAGAACCCTAGAAAAAAGTATTTTCCATGGCTGGGGGAGGAAAGGAAGAGGCAGCAGGAAGAAAATGTGACATTTTTCCTTTATCCAGTTTTCTCTGCCCCCTCTCATCCTAACCTGATGCTAGGCCCAGCAAAATGATGGTTTTCTAAAATGAGACCAAATAAATGTGTTCAGAGGTCAGGGGTGGCAAATTTAGCTAAAGATTTTAGTTTTGCTAAATGTTCACCCAGACTAGCTCATATATTTCATTCACCTGAATATACAATCCTGTGCAGAAAGCCTAGAGGCAGAAAAGTCATTTAGACTCCCACATCCATAAAAATTTGTTCAATTAAAACACTCCTGGATTAGACAGCTAGATATTCACCCCCTATTACAGCCCCTTCATCCTTCCTATGGTAGCAAGGAATGAATGTAAAGCTGCCCTGATGAATTCTCTACCTCCTCCCCCTTGAGCAGACAGGAGGACAGGGAATGGGGGTTGTGGTCAGTTCGTCACAAGTTATCTCTACTGCTCCTTCCTCCTCAGGGGGAGGACTCCTCACACTCTTCCCCTCCTCCAGTGAGCAGTCCCTCCCATGGCAGACAGTCCTCCATGAAGTTCTCCAGCACAAGTCCTCATGGGCTGCAGTTCTTCACAAACTGCTCCAGTGTGGATCCCTTCCACAAGGCGTAGTCCTTCAGGTACAAACTGCTCCAGTGTGGGTCCCCTGCAGCATCACAAGTCCTGCCACCAAACATTCTCCAGCGTGGGCTTCCCACAGGGTCACAGCCTCCCATGGGCATCCACTTTCTCTGGTGTGGGGTCCTCTGTGGGCTGGAAGCAGATCTCTGCAGAGACAGCCTGTTTCATCATGGTCTTCAACAGGGGCTTCAGGGGAATCTCTGCCCCAGCACCTGGAGCACCTCCTTCCCCTCATTATTCTCTGACCTTGGTGTTTGCAGAGTTGTTCCTCTCACATATTCTTACTCATCTCCTCAGCAGAAATTGCTATTGCATAGCAGGTTTTTTTGCTCCTTATTAAATATCTTGTCACCAAGGCACTATCACTATTGTTGCTGGGCTTGGCCTTGGCCAGCAACAGGTCTGTCTTGGAGCCAGCTGGAATTGGCTTTGTTGGACACAGGGGAAACTTCTAGAGACTTCTTACAGAAACCACCCCTGTAGTCCCCCTGCTTCCATCACAGGAATTAACATAATCCCACAGGTTGTCCTGTTTTACAGCAAGCGTGCTTCCAGCAGGTACCTTCAGATTACTGCCTCTGAGTGCCTTCTCAATTCATCTCTACTTTACACCTCTGCCTTTCAAAACTGGAAAACCTCAGGGAAAATATTTATACAAAGTCACCCTGGCTCTGCAAAGCAGTAACAAAACAAAATGATGTCTTCAATAACAGTGCCAAGCACAGGAACAAGTCATATGGATATAGTCACATTTATAACACGGACAGGCAAGAAGTTCTCTGTGGATGTGCATTGTACATCTTCACAGACTGCTGCCTGGTAGTGTGGATCCCTTGGAGTGAGATATCAGCAGTGATTCGCTCTGAATGTGCACATCAGGATTTCCTCCATTAGTGACTGGGGTGCAGGAAAGATAGACGGGGAGCAGCATTGCATCACTTTGTGATTGCACTGCTCCACCTAATGCTTCTCAGTGCATTTTGGGGAGAACTCCAAGAAAATAGGCAAAGGTGGATTATCTCGAACACCATTATCCTTCTTTCCTCTGATCCTGCAGAAGAATAGGACAGGAGGGAAGTATTAGTGCACTGGGAGATAGAGAGGGGCAGAGAAAAGATCTGACAAAATCCTGTCTGTCACTGCCTTGCACTGCCCTCCCCAAGCTCTGTGAGGAACATGTGTACTTTGTACAATGTTGCTTTTCTCCACATCTGCTTCATGAAACTTGAAATAGTTTTTGATCTGCTATAATGTGGTTTGTGGCAGCTAAATAAAGGGATTGCTGTTTGGTTTGTTGGGTTTTTTTTCCATAAGAGTAGAATCATAGATAGACTAGTTTGGGTGGGAAGGAATCTTTAAAGGTCATCTAGTCCAACCCCCCTGCATGGAGCAGGGACATCTGCAACTAGAGCAGGGTGCTCAGAGCCCCGGCCAACCTCACCTGGAATGGTTCTGGGGATGGGGCAGCGACCATCTCTCTGGCCAAGCTGGGCCCGGGTCTCATCACCCTCAGTATAAACAATTTCTTCCTTCTCTCCAGTCTAAATCTTCCCCATTTAGTTTAAACCCATCACCCCTTGTCCTATCACAAAAGGCCCTGCTAAAAAGATTGTCCCCATCTTTCTGACAGGCTTCTTTAAGTACCAAATGGCCACAATAAGGCTGTATCCTTACTGCAAAATCTTCAATGATTAAGAATTAGAAAAGGGTTGATGTCTCTTGCTCGAGCTTCAAGCTGCAGTAACCTCCTCATATTGCTGTTTGGGATGTGACATCACCAAAACTCTCTAAATGAATTCCAGTGGGATTAACCATGCAGGACACTACAGAATCAATGCAGCATTTTTTTCTCTCTTAGGATTTAGGAATGGGTCAGATGGAGATAAACCTTTGTCTGTTCAGGACAGAGGTACTGGAGGGTAGGAGGACAAATACAGAAAGGGAAATCAGAGGGGGGCCTCTGTCCTAACATGAGCTGACAGCCTGCACCATTTAGAAAATCCCTGAGGTTTTCCCCCTAAGATCTGCAGGTTTTAATTGCCTAGGGTGGGAACACAGCTTGCAAACAGTCTAGTTTTACCTAGGCTCAAGTCTAACTAAGGACATGTCCTATGACCACCAGTTTGCTGACATGGCTTGCCATAAATGCTCTAGAGCAAGAAAGCTGAAATAGCAGCAAAGTCAAACTGGAAAAGACCGCAAGGGTTTGAGTGTTATCACAACTGAAGTGAGAGGACAAAGAAGTTCCAGAAGATTTCAAAAGACTCATCCAGATGATCAGCACAAAAATAGCTGTCCCCTCCTATCCATTCCTAGTTACAGCAAGAGCATTGTAAGAACTGTCATGGCTCGCAAGGGTGACAGTGTAAAGTAGAGCTGTACCATCAGTAGACATCACGTTCAGACCCATTTCTGAGGTTTGCATTCCCAACAGGGAAATTGCAGGGTGCCGTTAAACTCCCTACAACAGCTTTGTACAGAGAAGCATCAGCACTAGGACAGGCTTTGACTCAGCTTTGCTAAAGGTCAGAATAACCTCTTGCAGTATTAGGAGAACAGTATAAACAGAAGAGCCCTGGACGATGGTTTCCCTGATCCTCCTCTTCACACTGTTGAGTGTTGTCATCCAGACTGCCAGGGAAACAGTGAATTATGCACCTTATTACCAATTATTTTTTTTTTACAAATAAAAGTTTATCCAGGTGGGTACATTCCTTGATTACCTGACATGAAGTACTTGGGGCTACCATGTTCCTCCAAAGTCACATTTGTTATTTATTTTACTGGTATTCAATTGAAAAGCCTCCTGTCACTAACTTGTTACATTCCTGCTGCACGCGTGTCCGTGCTGGTGTTCGTAATTGTCCAGTTTCTCAAATGTACTCTATCTATTTAAATCTCCCAGTCCCTGTTTCTTGTTTTACCTGCTGTACAGAGAGAGAGGAGCCAGGGAGGGTGGAGGTGATGACAGTGGGGTTTTTTATCTGTAAATCTCGGGGGGGATAAGGTTGCATGGTTTGCAATTAGACAAGCAGGTACTGTGGCAGAGGACATCATTTCCTTCAGCAGGTTATCATTTTGAAAAAATCAGGAACCTTTTAATATACAGTATATCTTTCTGAATCTATTGTGGCTTTCTCTTAGCCAGCTTAAAAGACTGAGCTTAATGGCCTTTAACTCATCTGACAGAAACAAGGGTTTAATCTGGGCTTCTTTACCCCCTGCTTCATATCCAGCTTGCAGCTGCACCGTAAACACTTGGAACTCAAAATGCAGAGTGGGCTCTAAAGTCAGCTCCCTGCTGTCCAGGGCTCAGGCTCTGCTGAGAAAGGCTGCTCACACCAGGTTCTCACAGTAACTAAGCCGAGTCTTGCTTATCAAGGCTAAGCCTCCAGTTTTGGCAGCATTGTCTGTGTAATGGCCATCTGATGCAGCCCAGCACTGGGTTACTGGAGCTTATCTTCTGTTGCAGAAGACACATTGTTACCTTTATGAAAGGATCTATGTGACAGATGATGCTGAAATTCCCATATTTTTTTCTTTTGTGGTTGTGTGAAAAGGAGAAGCTATAGCTCTAAACTTGAGTTTCCAAAATGTGCAGCAAGAAATTGAGGGCTTTGAAAAGAAGATGCTTTGAAAATATGGTGTTTGTAATATCCTCAGTATTTTTATACCAGAGGAGATCTACAGGATGAGCTCGAGCAGCAGAGTAGGGCATGGACCACTGCTTAGACCACTGCAGTGTTCTGGGTGTTTTTTTTGTTGTCATCCTCCTGAGTGTACAGTTATTTTTCTTCATTGTCTTTCTAGAATTCCTATCACTGCACTGAAAAACCAATATTCAAGAACTGTTTGTTACAACTTGGTGATGAGAAGAAGCCTGCTCTGTGTGAAAGAGCTTCCATGCCCTCTGTGTAAGCGTTGGTTGCACCGCTGATTAGGAAGCTTTCTGATTACAATAAGGATTGGACTAGATGACCCTGAAAGGCCCCTTCCAACCCAAACCATTCTATGATTCTATGAACCAAAACTATTTATTATCAGAAACTTTTTCTCCAACAGAGGTAGATATTTTCTCTTTTTTAGACCCTTTTCATGAAGAAGTTCCAGCATAGGAATTCTTCCCTCTGATCAAACTCTTCAGACTAAATTGGAATTAAGGCTCTGTATTTTAAGCATATTTTTTATTCTTGATTAACAGGCTCAGGAGATTTTATTAGCTACAGGAGATAAGCAGTTCTTTTTTTTACTGTTTGTTGCCTCAGTGTTAGTGCCTTTCTGTTACAGAAGCAATAGGACAACTCTTCCAAGCTATCATTTGGTGAGGCTGTGTCCTTTGTTCAACAAAAAAGCCCTGACATAGCTTGTCTTTTTCCAGCAACAAGGTCTTTAGTCGTGCAGACCTATAACAATGCAATGCCAGCAAAAAAAGTTTTATCTTAATTTCCTGATGCCAGCTCGATGATATGACAAGAGTTATAAAGGCTCATTTATCTTGTCAGGCAGAAGGGGCCATCATCAAACCCCAGAGACTGATCTTCAAGGTCTGTCTGAAAAATTATGCACCTTAAAAAGCCTGATCCCAAACCAGCAATCACAGAGCAAGTGTCATATATTAGCTATCTGTACTGCAATGGGCAGATAACTGGAAAGGTAGCTAGGAAAGTGGACTTTTGAGGTTTGGTGGTATTTTAACTTGTGTCTTCTATCATCAAGTTGCAACTTTTCTTTGGAGCTGCTGTTGTCTTACTTCTGAGCATGATTTAAGCAGAGTTAGCTGAAAACCAACTGGTTAAAATGAAAATAATTGTTTGAAAATTTTGTTTTCAACACATTTCCTCTCCTGAAATTGTGTTGCTTTAAAATTACTTTTAATGCTCTTCATTAATAGAAAAACATATTTTTTGTGAATCCTTCCTTTCACCTCATCAATTTCTATTTTTCAGGGATGGCATGAAGAAGGCAGAATAGTGCCTCTTACTCTCTGACCTGCTCAGCAGGCTCAAAATATGTAATAAAAATGGCTGAAGAAAGATATTTTTCATTATTATGAGCAAATGACAAAAATGTAGATGGAATTTAGTAGCAGCATTGAGAAAATAGTGACATGTACTGATTAAAGGGCTCTAAATTAACATTTCAACTTACAAGAGGGATCTTGGGTGTTTCTCTGGACACACTCATTTAGTGACCAGTTAGAAAATTTGGTGCCAGAAATATTAGGGAAGCAACAGAAAAAGAAACTAACATGACTGATCTCTACCACATTTGCACATGATTTAGACCCCCAAATTCACACTCGTGTGTCTTTTTTTGACATTCTGAAACATCCCAAAGTGCCTCTTGATGATGTTTCTGCAGGGAATGGGGCTCCTATGTGTACTGCACCCTATCTCCAACCTGTATGGAGAGCTCTGCAGCATCCTTGGCAACTTTATTTATCATGTGTGGAATTACTGGTGCTTAATATGATTTGTTTTTCTGGATTAAGAATTCACTATATATTTTCATTCTGTGGGATGCTCTATGACAAGTTCCTGGAAATATTTAAATTATCTTCTTTATATCTCCTTTCATGGATAATTTCACTTAAGAACACTCAGAGGCAAATTTATATATTATATTCACTTAAAGGTAGTTTTCCTGCACCTTTGTGTTGGGGTATGTGTCCTTTAGGTGTCAGGTCTCCATTACATTCACTTAGTGTGCTTTTACAATACATTTTGTTTCTCAGGTATACAATTAATTGTTACATCACATTTGACAAATTTCACGGCTCCAGTGGCATGAGGAAAACATTTAAACTGATGCCACATGGTGTTTATGCTTAGAGCAGATATTAATTTATTGGGAACAATTTTTTTCCCCCCATTTAATTCCAGGCAAAACTTTTATGATCAAGACTGGAAGCTAAATAAAATTAAGTTATACTAAATGTCGTGAGCACTTCTACTTATCTGTACCAGGCAAATTCCCAGGGCATAAGAAGATAGGAGCCTTGAGCCTTGAACTTTTGGCTTACAGTATTATTTGCAGACTAAGGGAACCATTCCCAACTATTTCCGAAATAAAAGCTACAAAAGTAGGAAGTATTTGTACATTGCCAGGACAGAACAATTATTTGACACTGTCAGGATTTAACTCACATTTCAGGATTGCTTTGAAAATTTTTCCTCCTTGGTAATTTAATTCTTTTGCAGTCCTCTCTCACTAGATTGAGAAAGCTGTATTCTTCCCTCTATTTCTCCTCCCCCTCCTTTTTTAAGTGGGAGATATAATTTATACCTGTTTCAGTGAATTTGCCTCAATAAAGAATCCATTTCTTTCAAGGTTTTTTAAATCTCCTCAGAGAGTGAAAGTAGCATTTGCTGAAATTAAGGTGCATTTTGCCAGAAATGTGATGCTAATCCTCTTAGTTTTAATGGTTTTGAAATGGTTTGTATAAGAAGGTAAACAGAGTAGTTGATTAATAGGAAGGAAGTCAATTGGCCATGTTGCAAGTGTTATATGCTGTACTGTACAATAGTTCTTTATTTCTACAGGGTGAAACAGACTGGTCTCCTTTTTAAAGTTCTTAGGTGAAAACTGATACATCTTCTCATACTGTACCGTTCAGAAGTGTTTGATTCCAGCACCAGAAAAAGCAAGCAGTGCACTTTTGAAATAGAAGTCAAACAAATATCACTGATAAGACATTGACGTGACACCAGTTATCTCCCCTTTTTATTGAAAATAGGTAGATATAATGAGGTGCTTCACATTTTAAAGTCTTAAATCTTAGAAAGCTCCAGGCTGAGATGGTTTTGATTTTGGCTTATTAAACTTGCAGTGTGGGGAGGGGGGAAGGAAGGGATTTGAAGTGACTCACTTATCCCTGTTACTTAACCTCTCGTTGGCCAAAGAGATTTTTACCTGTAATTTATTAAAAGGGTTTTTTCACTTCTGTATTGCTTCCCAGTGTCTCCTATCTGAGCTCAGATGCCAAGACCCACTCAAGTCAGGCAGGTGCCCCAGCAGGTCCCCTCCCCATTAATAATTCACATCTCCCAGAGCCTGGGCACTATTTGTATGTAAGGTGATAGGAGCCAGCGGTTACCTTCATTCTTTTGTCTGGCACAATAGCAAAACTCTCGCTGTCACGAGCAGCTCACATCAGTTGTAGTCCATCAATTAACACTTACAGTTAAGTGCTGCAACAAAAGTGTGAAGTGGTTGAGGACCTGAGCAACAGAGGCAATAGGTAACCCAAGAGCTTTGAAGGAAGACATGGTGGCTGCAGTTACAAAGATGGCTGGGGCAGAATTTCAGGGTTTAAATGGGGAAGAGGACAAAATAAATTTGAGAAGAAACCGAGGAATCATTAGAAGTCGAAGCTGCTATGGCTGCAGGGACGAGTTTGCAGCTCTTTCCCAGGGCTCAGAGAGAGCGTGGTGTGGGCAGTAGCCCACTGTCATGGTAGCAGAACTGCCTTCATCCTCTTCTAAAGAGATCCTTTACTAGTAAAAGCAGTGAAAGATTACAACATAACTTAAATCAAAAGGGCTGTCTGAGGGCTATCATATTACCTTTGTCCTGACTGGAATGGTTCCTTTTCTACAGGTAGCTCTGAAGTAATTAATCAAAATTATCTAATTAGAAAAGGTTACTTAAAAAAAAAGTTTGTGAAACCAGATACTTGCTTT
>JANIJG010008816.1:8880-26646 GCA_024611175.1 Megaceryle torquata | reverse complement strand
GCCCTGGACAACCCTCCAGGGCTTGAAGAAATTGTTCCTCAGCTCCAACCTCAACCTCCCCTGGGGCAGCTTGAGGCTGTTCCTCTTGTGCTGGTGCTTGTTCCTTGGGAGCAGAGCCCGACCCCCCCCAGCTCCAGCCTCCTGTCAGGAGCTGTCAGAGCCAGAAGGTCTCCCCTGAACCTCCTTCTCTCCAGGCTGGGGTTGAGACCTGGAGGGTGGCACCTTAAATGAAGGTTGGGTGCAATTGTAGCTCACTACTGGCAAGGTCTTGATGCCTCAGGTCTTCAGGGGAAGAAGGAGGAACCCAACCTGCTACAGAAGCCATCAGAACATTCCATGTCTGATTTGCATTAACTGGTGCTTGTGAATCTGTCCCATGGGATTTGTGAGCAAGGAGCATTCTGGAAGAGGCAGTGCATGTGAGAAAGGGACCACTGCCTGAGCTGGGACTGGCACAAGGCTCTGCACCATCTGGGATCAAGCACGACCATCAAGCTGAGATGCAAAACCCTCTGGTTTGGTGAGATTTCCCATTCCCAGAAGAGCGTTCTGGTTTTGTAAGTGTTTCCCTGAAAAACAACAAGATCCATCCCAAGAAAACATCGTGACTACCTCAGGGTTTCTTTTGGAAAACACAAAGGAAAGAGGGAATTACGCTGTGATGTAATCAGCTGAACAAGGATTCAGAAAACTGTATAACTGGAGGGTTTAAAAAATCTGCTTTTTTCCTGGAAAGATCATACAAATCAAGTGTCTGAACTAGAGTTACCTCTTTACAACCTGCCAGGTTTTTATCCATTAATGAAACACAGCTAAAATATTCCAGTTCACCTTCTACAAATCTATTGTGGCATGTCCTGGAATCCAGCTCACGTCTATAAACGCATATACTATTATCTTTACTTCCTCCTGCTTATTGGCAATGGCCAGTAATCTTTCAGTTGTGGTATGTGAAGCCAAACATGAACCAGTATTTTCCATTATGGTTGTAATTTTGGCTTGTAATTTTATCACTCAAATATAAATCCACTTCAGAAACACCATAAACTAATTGTCACAGAATAAACTTAAACTTCTGAGTGGTTTATAGAAGTGATTTAATAAAGGGCAAATAAAAAACAAATGTAAGCCATAATATTTTTGGCAAAAAAAGGTCAAATATTTCTTTCCCTTTACCTCGTCTGAATGCAAGAACCTGCTTCTTTTAAATGCACTCGCAGCAGGTTTGTTTGTCTTGGATTACTCAGTAGCAGATACAACATTTGTCCGGCGAGAGCTGTTTAAAAAGACCCCTGAAAAAAAAGAAAAAAAAATTTAAAAAGCAAGATAAAGAGATCAAATCTATATGTAGCCCTATTTTGTTTTCAAAGCTATCAACTGCGAAGCGCTAACAATAGGACTGTGTTCTTGTTACACAGTTTAAGCCATTTTCACAGTTTGCAAACCCAAACTGCTGTCAGTTGACATTGGGCCATGGTGGGAGTGATGGCAGCTCCGCCAGCTTTGCTTCGTTCACGGTGAGGAACGATACGCAGATGGTAGAAAAGGCTCAACTGATGGAAAGAAAAAGCCCTTTCCATAAGTAGCAAACAAAGAATCTGGGTATGAACATACTGCTGCTAATCATTTATGAAGGGAATATTGCGGAGCCTCCCAGCACAGGCTGGGCTGGGAACAGCAAATGATAACAAAGCTCCAAGTGGGATTTCCAGGAGTAACCTCAAAATACACCCACCCCCCCAGCACCCCATGTATGATTCCAGAAGCTTCCAAGGTTTGCAGAGATGCTCTGGTTTTGTTTTGTTTTGTTTTATGAGGTGGATATGCGAAGGTTTGCAAACCACGGCTTTGCAGGAGAAAAAAATAATAATAAAAAAAATTAATAAAATAAAGCCCCACGTTTATTCATAAAAAAATCTCTGCTTCAAAACTGCAGTGGGAGCCTGTTTATATAATAAACCAACAAATGATCTAGAGGCTGCTGTTTGGCGCAGGAATGGCCTGGGAGAGGCTTGTGTTACATTTCTCTCTCTCAGCGTTCGTGGTATAAGGCAGAGCAGGCTGAAATTTATGTTCTCCTGGTACTGTCGTCCTGGCTGTGCTGCTCCAGAGGCAGTTCTGGCACAGTCCCTTGCTTGCTCTATACATTGCTTTACCCTAGATTTATGACCAGAGGTTGGGGTGAGGGCAGAGGGGCATTTCTGACTTCTTTATGGTGATGGAGGCACTTGAAGAGGCCAGGACAGATGCAGATAAGTAGCCCCAGAGCCAGCTACTGACCACCAGCCTCCTGCTTGTGCCTTCTGGTATCCTGGGCTAGCCTGGTTTTTAACATAAGACCATAACATAAGACTGCTGTATCTGGATTATGTGCAGGTTGGGAGAAAAATGGTAAAATGACAATTATTTTCTCTTTGTGGTATTTTTGTTGCTTAGGTTTTGCTCTTTCCTTCTATCTTAGCAAGCAGAGCTCTGTGAGTGACTCCCATCCATCCATCATTCATCTTTTGGTCAGCAAGACATTTTCTGACACAGGCAGCCCAGGAGGGCTGTGTTAAACGTGCAAAGAGCCAAGCTGGGAAACCCAAACCTCACAAGGATCTTCTCTCCCAGAGCCTGAGAGGAAGGAATGAGCCTCACAGGTCATGCTCTGCTAGGTCACCTTGCTTCCTTTGGATGCAACAGTTTCTCAATCACTGTGAAAGAATCAATGCAAAGAAGATATGTTGTGTCCTCCAAGTCAGATGGTACAAAAATCAGGCCCCTAAAAAGTAAAAAACAACAAAAAAAGCTAACTTCAGCCTCTCCATCTCTGAATCATCTCATGGAGAGGTATCTCCCACCCTTTGAGGGGGATGTTTCTGATCACAGCAGAAAAGCTGGCCCTGGGGGAAGCTGAGCATCCACCTCCAGGAGGTATTTTGATACCAAAGCCAAGACTACGATGTCAGGAAGTTTCCGTGCTGAAGATGACTTGGATCTCCACATCCTTTTGGAGAGCCACAGCAGCATTTTGGACCAAGCTTCCTGTAGGATTTCTGGCCAGAGCATTTTGTTGCTGAGGTTGACAGCCACACACCCAAGCAACCGATGGGTCATGGTTGCCAAATCAATTTCCATCAGGACTAGGAGAAACCCCTGACTGAAGGTGCTGAAAAAAGTTTTCTCCATCATAGTAACCACTCAAATGCCTTTTCTTTTTGCAAAATACTTTGAGAAACTCTGATTAAAGAGTTTTGTGAGAGCTGGATATTACTGTTTATTGTTGTTACGGTGCAGAATTCACCCTCCACTGTCAGTGAAACAGTAGCAGCATGAGACACAGCTCTGGAGTTACAGTGGATATCCTGACCCCTACAAATCAGTCCTCAATGCAACAGCCAGAAAAAGTCAGAAATTGGGCAGAGAAAAAGCAAGAGAGAAGAGTTTTTTAGTACAGACCTCACTGTCTGCTCTGCACAATTCAGGCTTTACCATAACACTCTTTCACCGGGGTCCTACTCCCCAGATGCCCACAAATTCTATTATGTGATTAAAAATACATATAAATACACATATGTATATATATACACACACAGATATATGCATACATACAGAAAAAGAAAAGAAATATTTTTTGATGGCAGGCCATAGGAACCCCAGGGTTCAGTTCCCACCAAGATGGACAGTTTAATTACATTTCTCAGTATTATGAATTGGTCTTTCCACCAACAAAACTCAGAGATATTTAAGTCATTTCTTCACTTCTTCTCTTTCCCTTCTTTCTTGAGATAATAGTCAATTAGGAATCAAAACCAATGAGAACTCTTCCACTTACTATGGCCTGATCCACTCCTGACATTATTTGATGAATTCTTCCTCTGATTTACTAAGAGACTGAGTGTTGGAAGGATACTGAGTCTTTTTAAACACTTTTCCTGCTTTATTCTGCATGTTTACTCTTTGCACATCACTTGGGAGAGGGACACAGCTTGGGCTGTTGAACTTTGGGCAATGGCTCCCTGCTACTCCCTTTTTCCCTCGGATTCCCATGGCTTTGGGGTGTGTTGGGAGAGATGTCACCATAGTTTCCAGTGGGGATTAATTTTTTTTTAGGTTGTTATTGTTTTTAAATTACCACATTCCCACCAGTCTCAAAATGGGTTTGGCAGTTGCAGAGGAGAGACTGTGGAAGAGGATGGAGTGGGAATTTTGGATGAATTATCTTCTGGTGGAAATGTGAAGAGTGGGGTAGCAAAGACCAAAAAGCAAGAAATGGAGGTGAAGAGCATCAGGAAGGAGAGAGGAATAATAATAATAATAATAATAAAAATAACAACAACAACATGGGTTCCCTCTGGCCAGCGCAGCGTTTCTCATCTCTGGCATCTCTCCCACATTCAGTGGTGGGCATGGACTTCATGTCTGGCAGCCAGCTGCTATCCTGAGGACTCGATGCCATGAGGCAGACCCGCAGTGACCTGGGATCCCAGTGCATTGGGGCAGCCCATTGCATTGCCCCTGGTCCTCACTCCACGCAGCACGTCAGTTGGGTCCCCTTCTCGTGCCACAGTTGGGCCAATAGCTTTGCAACCACAGCACTACCAGACATGCCCCTGTGTTCTGATTTCCTTTCATGGCCAGGTGCTTTTCATAACCCGCTGCCAACTGCAAGTGGTATTACCACAAATGATGCCTGGAATGAAAAGAGGAAAGAAAAAAAATAAATAATAACAATAAAATAAATAAATAAAAAGAAGTCAATGAAACAGAACAGATAATTTTGCAGTTTAATTTTCCATCTCCTCTAATAATGGTACCGGTGTCACGCTTGATGGATGAAAGTGCTACATACGGCCTCTCAAGATTAATTCCCCTCCTATAACTTCAGCTGTGATTTTCCAGAGCAACTTCTTGGCTCCTTTATTCAATCTTCCCCCCCACACCACCCCCTCAGTCCCTTCCACTCTGCCTTCCCCAGCCTTCTCCTGCTTGGAAGAATGTTTTGGATCAAAGCCGACAAGGAGAATTAGACCGGGTATAAGGGCTGGCTTTCATGTTTGCTGAAGAGACTTGAATCTTTTTCCTGAAGGAGAGTTCAGCTTTTATGTGGAAAACATCAGCAAAGCAGCAATCAGACCTGAAATATCCTCTGTTCCTTATCTGAAACTGCTGACTACTGCACAAATACGGCGTATCTGCTCCTTCCAGGATCTTGAAGGATCTACATTTTTTACCATCCCGCTTGGGTAGAAATCTCTGAAGCCCATTAAAAGTTACACAGTAATCTGATCTCCATATTTTCTCAGGCTGGGAGATCTGGAATTTAAAGACAAGGTTTGATCTTATCTTTTTTTTATCTGATGATGCTGGCTCCACCAAATAAGATTTATCTGTAAAGAAAATAATGCAATTAATGTCCTGGCTGCCGAAGTCTTTATGGATACCTCTCAGTTTTTGCTACTCGGAGCACTCCAATTAAATGTAACTCTGTAAACCTGAGCAAACCAAACCCTTATCTGAGAACACGCAGCGCTTCTAAATTTAATTTGTGGATTTGGTAAACCCTGTGGAAAGGGCTCAGGCTTTCTTAGCTTTTTTTTTTTGTGCCGAGGGGACACAGAGACACTGTTCTGAAGAAAAGCCGAGCTGCTCTCCCCTAGCCTGGCACGGAACACACATACCACTAACAAGTGCTATTACTGCATTTACGTCACTGAAGAATCTGCTCCTTCTGGCATGCTCGCTGGCATCCCACAGCTGAAGGGGCTCCAGGAAAAAGCAAACTTGCTGTCCTGACAGGGGGGCAAGGGAGACACGTGAAAGGCTGGTCACCAAGCTGTGCAAAGCATGCGGCAATGAGGACTTGCTGAGGAGCGCAGCGCCCACGGCTCACCCCGAGTGCCAGTTCTAGCTGGACCTCACTTAGTCCAGAGGGATCAACCTCATAGGATATCCAGAGGATTGAACATTTCCAATAGATATCCTCTGAAAACAAAACAAAACAAAACAAAACAAAAAACCCAAACCCCAAAACAATAAGGGAGATATTCCTCAGGCTGTTGTTTTTCTTACTTCTATTGTATTTTGGAGACCCCAAGGAGTGCCACGTGGTGCTCTTCAAGTACAACTGATACCTTGGTCCTCTTATACAAAGGGGGAAAGGGGCACAGAAAATGATCCTTTTAAATATTGTGGCACTTCAGACCAGCAGCTTCCAACTGGGAACTGCCCATCTCTCTCCAGCCTCCTCTCCAGCCTCTCTTCTCCACCTCCTCCTCCTTTGAGGTCTAGAGTGCAGAGAGTTTGAAAGACCCACAGGAGTAAGGCTGGTCTGGAAAAGAGTAGAGGGACAATGTGGGACTGCTGTTCCTCTTTGAGCTGAGCTGTTTGTGATGCCACCCTGAGCATCAGCCCCAGGGTAACTCAGGAAAAGCAAGCCAGGCGCAGCACGTGGAGCGAAGGGTCAGAAGGACTTGGTTAGAAGAGGAGGCTTCATAGCGAGCAGGTTCACCATGAATGGGTTCATTCACTGCAATTCTCATTTTTGGCTTTGCTTTTCCGTGCAAAAGCAAAACATCATTTCTGGCTAATCTCACCTGAATTATTTCCAAACTGCTTTTCCTCTGAGTTATTTGGGTTTGGAACCAGTCTGAAAAAAATTAATTGTGCACCCAGTCCTAGGGTTTTACTCTATCAGCTGGCTTCAGAGTTCCCCTCACTGCATTTTGGCTGCAGGAACTTCTGAGATGGAAAAATATGTCCCTGTCCTGAAATCCCTCTCAGCCTCTTTTTCATCCAAGATACTAATGGGGAAAAAAAATATGAAAAATAAATGGCTCTGAGATTTCTACAGTCAGGAAAATCAGTGATCAGAAGAAAGTGCACACACCTCTTGGTTGCTATTTTCAACTACAGGACTTTTTGTGTGTATGTGTGTGTTCTTTTTTAAATTTCAGAAGCCTCTGGGAAATGATTGTCCTCCTTTCTGCATCACCTTTATCTAAGCCTCCTTTCTCCACTTAAAAACTTCATTTCACAGGATTAATGTTACTGGCCTTTGCTTTGCCTTCTTATGGTGTCTGTGCCCACCCCCCACCCCCCATCTTCTTTGTTCATGAAAGACCATCAACAAAAGTCCCTCGTTGTTAGTGAAAGTCCTTTTTTTGATAAACATTGCTTGGTTTATACATCTTTTTGTTTAAAAAATGGTGATGCTACTTAATAACAAACTCGGAGGCCTTAATATATGAGCTTTGCAATCCTGGCTGGAAATAATTTAGAACAACTGTACCAGATGTACAGGGCCAGGGCAAATCACAAATCTACTTTGTTCACGACCATGTGGTGTAACTAACCTGAAGCCCTTGGCAATGGCCATATCTGGCCCTAGACAGAGTCCCTGTCTTGGCAATGGCAGATCCCAGATCTTCAGGTGATCTTCACATCGCCTTCAGATGATCCCTGTTGATGTTCAGATTAGCTGAAGGCTTCATGGTAGTTTAGGCAGTCAGGTTTGAGGGGACCAGCCACTCCTGACATGGACAATGATGAACAGGGGGCCCTCAGTGTAGATCAAGAAAGTGGTGAACAATGAAGATGTCATCCCTGGCAACAACCAAGCCTGACTAGACCCGCATCTGACCTTGCTTTCCTCTGATAGGAGCCTATTCATCTTCCCCTGACTGTAGCAAAAGCTTTCATGTGGATGAGCAGGGCAGGAGCCCAAACCTTGCAAGCCCTTACCCCATCCCACCTGGGAACAGGCTCATTATACACCTCTGGGATGTGATGGGCCTCATCGCTTCGCTAATCAAGGACCTTGCCCCACCACAAGGCAAGGAAATCAGTTACGTGCAGTAAAACTGAAATTTCCATTCCTTGTGTAAACACCATGTATCTCTCTAACGGTGTCCATAAAGATGCAGGGAAAGTGCAAGCTCAGCAGCTGGAATGGGCTGGGTACCTCCGTGCAGCGAGCGTATACCAGGTGGTCTCTGTCACGGGAGGTGATTTATGGTAACTCTCTCCCTCTTGGGCTGCTTTTATTTAGTTAGTGGGAGTTTGACAGCCCAGAGGTCACAGACACTCCAGTCACTAGTGGTTTCTCTACTGAAATGGAGAAATGCCTTTAGGGAGGGGAGAGGGGGAACAGGATGGGATGGGGAGAGAAGAGCTGAGCTGAATGCACGCTAGTGTCAACCACTGGAAAAACAGCAGGTCCATAAATAGTAAAGGGTTTGGAAGACGAGGGGCGATGAATAGTGCCTTAATCACAAATGACATGTCAAGGGAGGAGGGGGAAGGGGCTCTCTATTTATCCTCTCTTGCATGAGATTTAAAACCAGGGAGACAGCGTCCCTGGGGACCTCACAATGAATTTTTTTCTGCGCATCCAAGGAAGGAGCCTGTCCAGGCTTCTGACAGCTTTTTTTTTTTTTTTTAACCACATTTAGCTAATTTTTTGGAAAATGACTCCACGACATTGCTCTTTTCTTACTTCTGCCTTTCTTTTTAGACTTTGAATCATAAAACCATAGAATCATTTTGGTTGGAAAAGACCTTTCAGATCATTGAGTCTAACCATTATCCCAGCACTGCCAGGGCACCACTGACCCATGGCCCTCAGCACCACAGCTCCACAGCTTTGAAACCCCTCCAGGGATCACAGGGACTCCACCACTGCTCTGAGCAGCCTGGGACAAGGCTGGACAACCCTTGCAGGGAAGAAATTGTTTGTCACGTCCAACCTAAACTTCCTCCGGGGCAATCTTAGGCTGTTTCCTCTTGTCCTGTTGCTTGTTCCTTGGGAGAAGAGACTGACCCCAACCTCGCTACTTGTGCAAGACTCTTAAGATAAATCCTTGACTCAGTTTAATCAGGCTGTGGAAGACACCCCTAGAGAACTTCAGGGAAAAGCCTCAGCAAGGAGGAGAAGCACATCCCCAAAGGCTCAGACAGAGCTGAGCTCCTGTACATCCCTGAGATGTGGCACCTCAGTTGTTCTGAGGTAAATGGACACATCTCATGGTCTTAAGGGAGGTGACAGCCCTTTGTTTAAGCCTGGACAGAGGAGGATTGGGTGCCTGAGGTCTGCCTTGCTGAGTGCTGCATAGTAACTGTCTGTGTGCTCTTAGCACCCTCCTGAAATGACATCATGATGATGCTTTCCAGCTGCTCCAGGATACCCCTGCAACAGCACTTCTGCACCCTCCCTGAAGGACTACGCCACAGACAACATGGGTCTGCAGCAGCTCCTAGCTGGGTGCCTGCCTTTACGTGTGGGAATAGTATTCATTAGCATGAGTACTCCTGATTTACTCAGGAAATCAACAGAAGAACAAATCCAAAATCTTTAATTCTTAAGCCGGTTTCATTTCCTCTGAGATCCAAAGCCTGGGACCTGAGACATTGCTACGCCCTCGCTTTCCATGTGTGGCACATGTTCCTTTAACTCTGCCTTCATTAGTAATGCGTAATTTGTGATCTCAGCGGTACCTCCGCACAGAGCCAGGAGTAGTGTTCTTGACTTTCATGGAGCTACTCTGGATTTACATCAAGGTGAATGAGATCAGTCCATTAGCCTCCCTGGCAAGCTCCCTGGAACATGGTTACAATTTAATCTGGTCCCTGAAATGCTCTAGTTTTGGCCAATGGCTTCCCCTCCCTAGTAGACTGTATACATCAAGGTCACCAAATCCCAGATGTCCTCCAAGGTCCTGGGGGTCATGGTTTAGTTTCACACTGAACATTTTGCTGCTAGAAGAAAAATAATCTGGGTCTTATTTTCTAAGGTTCACAGACCAGGAAGTGCAGGAAGCTGATCAGTTCAGGTTTTTCTTGTGTGACAGATCAGCTTTTTCATACATCTGCTGATACAATGCTCGAGGATAATTTCACTTTCCTTGGGGACAATCAACAGTTGGAAAATTTACAGAAAAAAAAAGAGCTTTTCCCAAGAAAAACTCCCCTTGAGTTCATAGGAAATTGCAGTGACCTACAAAGCACAGAGGAAGAGTTGATTGGGCTGGAAGGGTTTGAGGCAGCCGTTACAGCTAATTCTTCCCCAAGGAAGAAATGGCTTTGCCTGCTCTGTGAGAGAGACTTGCTTTATGGGAAGAGATTTGGACCTTACCCCATGGACAGTCCCTGTGTGGCCGATGGGAAGACTTCTGAAGGAAGGGTAGCAGAGCAGCAGAGGAATGTTATCAGGCTGAATCGGGGACTTCTCTCCCAGGAGTGTCATGAAGGACCAATGAAAGGTCATAAACACACAAAGATCTCATGATAAAGGGGACTTCATCCAGGTAATCCCATTACAGATGACCTGCTGGATGGTTTCTGTCAAATGAAGATAGGGAATGGATGAACAGACATCTCCTCAAAGAACACCAGCATCTTTGGGGAGGTTGGGGGGGTCACTGCTGTCTACAGAGGCTAATGAGAAGTGCAAGGCAAAAGTAACGTGTTACCATTGCATTGCAGGAATGACTCAGCTCATGTGAACAAGGACTACTCCTTGCTCTTGGCTCATGGACATCCCTCCTGCTGATGCCAACAGAGGAACCATGGGACTCCAACCAGATCCTACGGAAAGGAAACCAGTGTTACAAATCTTATTTCCAGTTTAGGCTTCTTTATTCACACTCTGAATATTCATGCAGAATGTCAGGATTTGTCTGCTTTTGGACAGAAAAAGAGTGGAAAAATATGGATCATATTGTTACAAAACATATAAATTTCATGACTCACGCAGAGCCCAACTCCTGTGTGATCAGTATGTCTGAAAATTGAGCAAATTATGAAGGTACTCAAAATGCACTTTAAGCTTATTATAAGCCGCTGGTTAAAAAAATCTTGTCTGTACGTGTTTTTTGCTCAATGAGGTGTTAAATAGGAGATGCTCTTTAAACAAACTAATCCATCCACGAGAAAATATACAAAAGAAAGGCTCTGGAATGACATTTACTGCTCCCCAAGCACGTCAGAAACACCGCCTGTCTTCTTACTCGCCATCGCCAAGGGAGAGAAGGATGAAGTGGGAAGGTCTCCGTCTTAGCAAAACAGCTGCCACAGACTTAAAAGGCGAGTGGCAAGGTAGAGAGAGGTCTGACTGAGATCACAGGCACTTCTGGGCAGATAGGATCTCCGGGAAGCGAAGACAAGGTGTGAGAAGTCTGTTCTTTCTTGTATCATCGCAAGGGTTCTTTTTTGAAGATAAGCCCATTTCGGTGAGGGGAGGGGGAGTTGTCTTTGCACTTCAAGGGCGGGCGCGTTTCCACCTCCCCTCTGTTTGTTTTCTAATTTTCTTTTCACTCTCATGTCGGCTCTTCGTGACCCTCTCTCTCAGCAGCATCACCGCCACCTCTTCACAGGGCCCCGCAGACAGGGGTTAAGAGGCCTCACAAGGGAAGGGAGTTTTACAGCAGGGTCTGGAGGAGACAAGCAGGGGCTCAGGTGGAAGGGGTGTGGGGGAAGCAAGGCACAGAGGGAAATGCCAAGAGCACCCAAGCAGTGACCGCCACAGTGATGGACCACAGGAAGGGTCCTGGCTCACCTTCAGGACTCCTAAGCACCTTCCCCACACAGCTCAGGTACAGAAGCAGATCATGGCAGGGGAACCCAAAAGAAACTCAGAGAAACATCCAGAAATGGAGCACTTTGGCAGGGAACTAGCCCGTTGCTCCTGGCGAGGAGCAATCTGGCTGGTTTCACTCAAAACCAAAGCGTTGGTCACCTTCTACCACCTCTCTATGCAAAATGAAGCTCTTCATTTACAGTCTCTACTACTTGAAAATCCTACAGTGTTTCCCAACTTTATGAAGCAGCAGAGGGAAATGCTCCACGGGTAAAAGGCTGCTGGGTTTGCTGTTAGCCCCAAGGATGGACAGCAGGCAGGAGTGAGCATAACTGCACTGTTTTGCCCAAAATAGCCTCTTCTGCTAAAAATTTTGTTTCAAGGGTCTTCTGGAGATGCAGGATGTATAGAAAGGAATGTTTGTGATGTTCAAACACCATGCTCTGCCATCCAAACCAGAACAGGAGGGAGAGATTCAGGTTGTGGGTTGTCTGTGCCATGCTGGATGCATCGTCGGCTTGTTCACACAAAGCACAACCAAGTTCAGAAAACAAACAAGCAAAGAGAACAGAAGGGAGTGCTGCCAGGGAGGAAGAGGGAAACAAAGTGGGAAAGGTCAGTAATTTCCCACTTAACTCAGCCCGTGTCTCCTAACCCCTCTCTGCCAATCCCCCTTTTGATTACCCCACCTACAAACCTGGTAATACAATCGCCTGTCTTTTCATCAGCTCTTCCTTCCTCTGGGTCTAATCTCTTATGACACAAATGAGTGAGTTCAGGGTTTTATTACTAGAAACGGGGGGGATTCCAGGCTCTGAACACGACCGGGAGCCCCCGCCGCTGAGCAGGGACCTGCTGTCGGGCTGCTGCCCGTGTCAGGTTGTTGTACAAACATTACCTCCTGCAAATCCCTGGCTTGGTCACCAAGTCAAGCGGTGGAGACAGTTTGCCCAGTAGTTTGACCTTTCACCTCCCCTTTACTAAATAGACCTAATTACTGCGTTTGTCTGTCATTTAAGCAACAAATGACTCCATTGAGGTCATCTGAGGGAAGCTGGAGTTCTTAGCTGTCATCTCAAGAGAGCTCAGCTAATTTTATCCTGCTGGGGAAGAAAGCCCTGTGAAATTTTGCTGGAAGGCTCAGTTACAATTGCTGTTTCCTGGGGAGGGTTTGGTGGCACGCTTACTGTTCAAGAAGGCAAGGTATAGCCCCACCAGCTCCTCCTAGTTCACAGTTCTCTGTGGTTTCCAGCAATCATAGGAGAAACCCTAAAGGACAAACTTCTTGGGACCATCTAACACAAAGAAGATAATATTATTAGATATTATTATTAATAGGATATGCCATTTTATTTTCTAAAACCAGATTTTGCCATTGGAAACATAAAAACTCCCAGGGCACTGACCACCTTTTTGTTCAACCAAAAGGAGACCCAGAAACTATGGATGCATTTGTTTCGATGGTGGTTGCTCTGCACTTGTCAGCTTGCAATTCTGATGAATCCCACTTGTGAGCTTTGTGGGTACCACTAACCCTGGAGGGGTTCAAAGCAGTGGAGATGTGGTGCTGAGGGACATGGGTTAGTTGTGCTCTGGCAGTGCCATTCCTGAGAGACATGAGCCTGACTTAACTTCAGCCCCTTTATTCTCCCAGCAGTGGAGACCCTCAGTCTCTCCAGGCCGTCCATTGCAGACCCCTCCTTGACTGGTTTTGTACATCTAAGATCAAGCACGAGAACCCTGCTAAGCCCTGCTTAGACAAGCTATGCCAAGGCTAGCTCTTCATGTCATTTATATCACCCCTTTCCTCCCTGGCCTGGGCATTTCCATCTCCTTCACCTCCATAATGAGTATCTCTACCAAGGATGTTTTTCTAGCTTGCTCCTTCAGTTCTATCTCTCTTCTCTGTGTATCTCATGCTCTGTCTCTTCCCTGCTGCATCAGATGTTAGTTGCCTGTCCTCACCTTGCAGCCCATCCCCACCCATGCCCTCCCCTGTCCTTCAGATTTAAAACCTGGCCTCTGCATCTGCTGGGAGCCCAACTCCATCCCTGTCGTGCTTAATTCGAACAGGCACCTCCCCATGTTCTACCAACCTCCTCCTCCCTATGCGAGGGGTCCCCCTGAAACATCTGCAAAACATCTCCAGCCTCCTCAGCCCCCTCTGTAAAGCTCTCCACTACTGTGGTGCCTTAAAGACAAAACAAACCATGACAGCAGCCTAGATTGTTGTTGTTCCCATCGTGCTAATATCAACTGAGCGCTTCCTCCCACTGTCCCCGTCTCTCTCCATCCATCTACAGTGTCTCCTCGCAGCCTCTGCCCCACCACCCCAACAGGCTGAGCAAGCAGCAAGGATTGCTCAGCCTCTGCCACAAGCACAAATCACCCCTTGGGTCACCCCAGGAGTAAAACACCTTGTTTGGAGCTGGTCCAAGGGATCAAAGCCCTCCTACTCCAAACGGGAGTAACGACTGGCTTTTTACCCTGAGCTTCTACATCCCCAAGCACAAGAGGGTCTTGGTGCCTGCCTGGGGCAAACGGGCAGCACAGTCGAGCCCAGAAAGGGCTGGTGGACCAGCAGAGCTCTTCTCACAGTCAAAAAGCCAAACACCCCCCACCAAGGTTTGAAAGGTGAGAAGATGGTGACTGATGCAGGCACGCTCGGCGCTCTGATTCAGTCCCATCTTTCAGCAGGGCTTAGATTAAGTCCATCAAATTAAGATTTTTTTTTTTCTTTTTGATTGTTTGTTTTTCCCCTCTTTTCAATCCCTCTTTCTCTGCTGACACAGGCGTGCACCGCTCAGAGTGGGTGTTATCAGCAAAATGCCCTGTTCTCAACAGTGCAAAGCAACCCTGCAACGAGGCAGAGAAACACACAGGCTGATCAAGGCACTGAAAGTCTTGGGTTTTTGCTTCCCTGGTAGGTGAGTCCTAGAGAGTGTCTCAGGGATTTATTTTCTTTCTATAAACAAAGGTTTGTGCCATCAGAGCTACTACAGAAACAGTTGAAAGAATTTATGTTCCCATTGCCTGGAGGTGGGAGCTCTATGATATTGCCTGGGTTAAACTGGAACAAAATAAAACACCAAAAAAAAACCCCCTTATCTTGCTGTATTTAGCAACATCTTGTAAGCTCATCCCCACGCGCACACGGCTCTTCGGGGAAGTCCATGTCCCCAGTTACCTGCGGGACAAAATGCTTTTGGGGAGGGAGGGGGAAGCCAAAGCAAAACACACCCATTAATCACGATTTGCTAGTGAGAGTTTTTCACGTACAAATAACAGAAGAAGGCAAATAGAGGTGGAACTTTATCATTACCCCATTGCAAGATTCAAATAAACGTAATTTCTTAGGCTCAAAGGGCATTTTGATGAAAAGGTTAATGTTATTACAGGTGCTTAAAGGGCTCTAAAAGCTTTATATCACTATGCAGGATGAAAACATCTAGAAAGAGACGGGGAACATTGTAATAACATCCTCCTTAGTTCCTTCACTGATGGATGCCCTGTTTTGTTACAGCACAGGCAGCATTTTAATAAGGTTGAAGCGCAGCCTTCAACTTTATAGTTGTTCACATGAAGCAGAAGGATTTTCTCCCTTTTTTAACCCAATTTTTATCATTGTCCCCCAGATCTCATCTCCTCCCCCGCTCCTCTCCATCACCCACCAAGCAAAGCATCGTGGAGGGCAAGCCAAGGGAACGCAGCAACACCTCCGAGGGCCAATTTCTCCTTTTCCTTCTTAACGAGATGACAGATTTTGTTTAGATTTTGGCATCTCCATGCTGACAAAAGGGTTGGTCCTAACTGATGTGTTTTGGAAAGACGTTAGAGGAGGTACCAACACCTCCCAGGACTGGAATGGGGAAAAGAAGCAGCATGAAAAAAAATATTGCCGTGGACTTAAAACAATAAAACAGAGATAGTTACAACATCTTCCTAGTTCTCAGCACATTTTGGTTCAAGGAAAACCAACATGTACAACTGTAGCCACTGTAAGCTCAGACTGTAGGCGTGAGGTCTGTGTTTGTTGTAGAAGGGGACTGAGAGGTTGTCTGTGGAGATAGGTCAGTGTGGGACCACCACGTACAAACCTAAACTGTCAGCCAAAAAGCCCAACCAGGGACTGTTGTGTTTTATTGATTGATATTGAGGAGAGGCAAAATCAAGTCCAAGATGTACTTTTCAGGAAAAAATAAATATCTATGGGAAAGAACTGTAAAAAAAAAAAAGGAAAAAAACAAAACAAAACAAAACAATAAAAAGCATGGTGGAGCCTTTGAGCCAAGCAGTGGGAGCACTGACCTCCTGCTGTCTGTGTACCCTTCCTGAATAAATATTTCTGTCGTGCACAGATAAAAGATTGTTTTTATAACAAAATTAGCTTCTCTTCATTGCTCTGCTGGTTTTGCTTTCTAGGCAAAATGCTGAATTTCAGTTGCTCTGTATTCAGTGGGTAAGTGGAAACATCCTGATGCTCAAAAGTTAAATGAACAGCCTGAGTGAAAAGAGATAATCTGCATATTATACATATTTTTTCCCCTGACATAAATCTGATCGTTGCAGTTGTCTGGTCTTGTGTTTGCCTTTTGCCTTGGCATTTGTCTAGTCCCATTGATGGATGCACTGGACAATCCTGAAATGTGCTGACCTTGGGCTGCATTGGTTTTTGCAAGCCCCTGACCCCCCCAAAGCATACCCTATTAGTTTTGAGCTGGATCTCATGCCTGGGGGATGCTCCTTTTTCCTCCCACCTGATGGTGAAAAGGGGACCTGCAATACCCAGCCATCACCTTATGGACAGGACTGAGTAAAGGGCATTGCTCCTGGTTACTATGCTCCTGGTCAGGATGTCCTTTGCACTACGAGTTTTTTCAGTGGGTGGCTTTCCAATGATGAGATGAATTAGCCATGGGGAAAAAAAATAACTTAAAGACACCTTCCTCTGACAACACTGGGTATCTCCAGGGCACTGAAGGACACAGTTTTTATACGACCCCATGTGTTGTACAGGTAGGCTGGCCAAAGACAACGTGTAAAGTAGTTTGTGCCACGCTGTTTTCTTTTCATCAACAGGAAAACATTGGAAAATATGTCTTTTTGTTGTTTTTTTCTTTTGTTGTTCTTGTTTTTCTTTCCTTTGTGAAGAAGAATTCATTAAAAGCTGAAGCTATCCAACAACCTGGCTGAACAACGCAGAGGAAGATGGTGAACTCTCCTGCTAACCTTGCTGTCTCTGATTTACACACTGCTCCAGCTGAAGACTATTTACCCCATTTCCTCATGGTTGTCTCATCCTAGCCCTGTATTAATTAGATCCAGCTACTAACTATGCACCTTTGATTTCCTTGAGATCGCGCTTGGGATACTTTGGAGTTCCTTTTGTAACAGACCCGTGTCCTTTCAAACTCTCTTCACCTTTAAAAATCTTTTGGAAGCCAGCAAGGCAATGAACCCAGTGGCTGTTCTCACCCGCACGTACCCACCATGGCTGCCCATCGTGGCTTCTGTGGGTTCACCTTAGTTAAATAAATGCCCTTCCCTTCAACATTTGAAGCGTTCCCAGCGGAAGAGTGAGGTAACGTTATTTTTGTTATCTAAAACAACCAAGGAGTTTTTTAAAGGATGACCTCCATGTGTCTGTGTGTCCATGTGTGTCTGTGTGTCCATGTGTGTCTGTGTATATCCTGACACACAGGCGCACGCACATGCGAGCAGGAACGCACATAAAAGACCCTGTTATGAGCTTCAAACTTAGGTAAACCTCCTGTAGACCTCATTAAGATTTGGGCTGGACTTGGCTCCAAGGTTCAAACTCCATCTGCTTCCCTCAAAAGTTCTTTGTTAACTGTGTGTTCATGTTGTGGGGCTGAAGGAAGCTGACACAGAGAGATTTTTTGGCCTTGGGCTGCTCCTATTTTCCTTTTTAAATCTATGGGAAATCAGGAGCAAAGTGGGTCTGGGTTTACTGGGGTGCATTGTTGGCTAATGTAGGGCTGTAGCAACTCACCCTGGTAAAGCATTTTCTCTCTTCCCTGACCCCAGTAAGAATTTCAGATGAGTTTTGATCTGCTTAAAGCCTTCCACCTGCTCAGCTTCAGCACAGAGGACAAATCCAGCAGAAAGAAGAAAAGAAAGGAGAGGAGAGGAGAGGAGAGGAGAGGAGAGGAGAGGAGAGGAGAGGAGAGGAGAGGAGAGGAGAGGAG
>JANIJG010008815.1:22610-44290 GCA_024611175.1 Megaceryle torquata | reverse complement strand
ATATTTTTATTATATTCCTCCCTACAATTCCAGAGTTACCTTAGTAACCACAAGTCAGAGACACTAAAGGGAACCAGCTAAATAGGCCTTAGAGTGGAATGAAATACTAACACATTTTTAATATTAAGTAGAAGGCTTAAACTAAGTTTTATAAAGGATTTACACTCTGTGATCCTTATCTTTATTATGCTACAGCATCATATATTCTGAATAACTAGGAAGCCCTATATACTCCATTTTCTATGTGTTACCACATTCTGACCCAATTCTGCAAAATATTATGTGCTGAAGGTGACCTGAAATCAGCTTGACCTGCGTTGGGATTTAGACAACATTCAAAGAAAAGCTGCCGGTATCTCCCCATCGTGACACAGTGGAGGTTATTAGCAAAACAGTCTGGTTTAGGACTCTGGTCAAGACCTATCCCATCTGAAATGAAGTAAATCCAGATCACTCCATCCCTTTTAGTATTAGAGTAGTGGAACAAAGCATGGGTAGTTTTTTAAAATCTTTAAGTGGCACAAAAGAACTTTGTGGACAGTTGCCCAAAATTTCAGTTCCTCAGACTAATGAAGCTAACTGAACTTTTGTCCAAGATTTTCCTGTTGGTTTAGGATTTTTTTTTCCACTGTGACCCCCCAAAAAAAGATTCTGTTGACTTAAAAGATGTCTTAATTACAAATAAATGAGCCCAAATGCTACCATTTTCCTACTTTTTGCATCCCAAGACAAGACTCTACATCCATCTTTTTCTAGGACCATCTAAACTTGTGTCCTTACATAATATATACCATACTGAGTTGCAGTCCCAGCAATGACAGAAAATACCCTTATTAATTATAAACTGCCCCTTTTTCAAAACCTTATCAGTAATCCCATCTAAGAGCAGTTGAAATTCTTTAGTGAGATCACATGTTAATTTCTGATAATCATCACTAAAGCTGTCTAATTATTCCAACTCATTATTCATTATGACGACTGAAACCTCCTTTATCAGCTCTTTTGACCTCTATAGTTTTATTATTCTTTAAATCATTAACAGTATGTCTCTTGCCATAGGTGAAATGGTAATTAACCTTAGCAATATCATCAAACATATTATCAAGTTCTTAATCCAAAACTTTGGAAAAGGTTGCGAGTAGTAGAACTATAAAGAAAATGTCCTCAGTGGTGGACCTTGTTCATCCAAAATTTGTTGTGAGATAATGATGTAAAACTAAGGTTATATATGTGGATGATAATGGAAGAATCATCATTCTTCCTTTAGAAGAATATTGTCTTAGTTCCTGCATAAGACAACAGTATTTTTAATGGTACCCAATTAAAGTCTATAAACCAATTAGCATTAACTCTCAGGGTAATTACATCTCTGGGCTTGACGAAGATCATACTTCAACTTACATGCTAGCAGAGCTTAGAGACTAAATAAATGTGTGGTTTACCTGGCAAGGTCATCTCCCTGATGTTATTATCCCTGACAAAGGAGTGAGCATTGCAAGAGCAGAGCAAGATGGAAAATGTGCACACTTGTCTGATCATGCTTTCGCCCAATTTTCATGATAGGCAAGAAACATCTCCTGGCAAAGCTTAGCAAAACTCTGCACCATTCCAGCAGTTCTTAACAAAAATGGAGGAGAAAAGCAATCTAGCCATGCAGAAATTAAAATAGGAAGTGCCAAGATAATCCAATATTATTTGATATATGCTAGAAAGGCTGGCAGAGCAGAAACAAAAGCCATCCATGCGTGGTGTACCTGGGGAGATGTTGCAACTGTGAGAGTCTCATATCAGCTTTAGAAATGGTGAGTAATGCAACTCTTGGGCTGTATTTTCAAGCAGTTTTATTCCTGTGCAAATACCTTACAGAAGAGCAAAAGACCATATAAAAGTCTTTTGGGTTCATTCAAAACCATATTCTGCCAAGTTTACAATACCATCTTAAAACATCTCAGAAAACACTCGAAGGTGGAACAAATATAGGTATCACTGAGTCTAGTTACAAACTCAAGCATTTTCTTTAGATTTTATTTAGTTCAGAATGGGCAGAATCAGTCTCATACTAATACAAATCTACAACATTTTATTGGGAAATGATGAGTAAGAAGAATGATGTTATTTTGATCAATTATTTTGGGTGGATATAAACCCCAGAAGAATGACTTACTACTCAGCATTATAATTCTTCCTGAGAATATCAACAGATGTCTCAAAATGCAAAACTGAAAAGGGTGCTATAATTACAATGTATACAATAGCTTTTTTTTTTTTTTTTTCTGATTTTTGCTCCAGCAAAATTCTTTTTCTATTTCACAGCACATATCCAGGATGCTGTGTATATAATCTTAATAACACACCAATTTAATCAGGTCTGCCACAGTACCTAAGCTATCATTTAATTGACTGGGGTTTCTATCTTACATAATTAATAGTTATGGGATTTATCTACTTAACCAAAAAATAGACAACTACTAACAAATGTTGTACTGTGAACCCAAATTAAATGTGATAATTTTATTTCTCTGGACTTTTTATTGTCCAGCTCAATTGTAAAGCTCAAAGCTGAATCTGTAGAGGAAAAAAAAAAAAAAAAAGAAAGAAAAGAAAGAAAGAAATGTTCCTAATTATACCTTTCCAGTCTCTTACAAGGGAATCGAAGCATCATTGCTGATACAGCTAAAAAAGATCTCATTATGTCCCACTCATCCTTAGCACCAGGTCTTTTTCTAGCAGCAGGTGATCTTTTGATCTCCCCTGTTTTCCTCCAGGTTAACTGCATTCAGCATTTGTCCGAAAGGCTGCAACATGTCTCATGACATTTCATAAGCTTTATAAATTCCATTTTTCCCTTTACTTGTTTCCTCTGGTAGTTTTAAATCAGTTTATCTCTCCCACAGAGCAGAGGTCCTGACCTGACATGGACCTTTGACCGTCACAGTGCTAACACAAGAGCTCACTTATCAGATCTGAGTGCCTTGGAAACCCAAAGACAGCTGGCACTTACTGAGAATGGAAGGTTAGTAAAATTAATGATGTTGTACTGAAATGCACAAGGTAAATATTTTGATATGTTAGAAGAGCATATATAGCCGTAAACCTCATCCATATGGACACAGCACATGAGCAAGGGCTGAGCTGGAAAGGGAGAAGAAATACTGAGTGGCAAAAAACAGTTTCTTCCTCTCCAAAAACAATTCCATTTTTTCCTCTCATGTTTTTATTTTCTATAATTGAGTTTTAAAATAAAAGGAAGGTCACTCTGCTTGTCCTTGGGCTTCCTGGAAAATTATGGAAAGTCAGAGATATGTGAAAGATACCATGACCTCTTCTGTAAACCCCATTAAGGGGCAGCCAGGTGAAATTCATGTCATCTAACAACAAACACTTGAATTAAATAAAATATAAAGATAATATCACTGGTGCAGTTGTTAGTATCCCAGAGTTTCAACAGTTTTTAAACAATGGATTATGAATTATTCCCCCCCTGCCCTCAAGAGTCTAATTCAACACAATTGCTTGCCATATACAAACAAGGAGTGAATGTACTTTAGTGAGAATTTTCCTTTCCCCTAAGCACAGAAAAACAAAGAAACAAAAAAAAAACCCAGGCCCTGATATTAATAAGTAACCGTCTGGCTTTATTAAATATAATGGCAATTTTGCCATGGGCTTCAGTAAACATAAATAATCAAGATTTCATTTCAGTCCTCACACATCCATTCTGTTTTTTCTTCTTCCTTTTGTAATTAAGCATGCTCTAGAGTCATCAATGCAGTTCATATTATATTACCAAGAAACTTTCATTGGCACTATTCTACAGAAATGGACTAATCACAATTTAGAACATAAATTATGGGAACAGAAACAAGAGAGTGTCCTTTCCCTCCCATACACTCATTCCATCTTCAAATTTGATTTTGATTGGAGTGGGATTGCCAGTAGTGTTGGACAGTTTACAAGCTGTCCCCAAAATCCTGAATGATGTGTTTCTTGCTGAGTCTATGCCCCACAGGATCCGCCAAGCAGGCATCACACTAATCCAGTATTGAACTATTCAAGCATGTGGGAGCTCGAGCTGTCAAGAACTGTAAGAATCATATGCGAGAAACTCAGCTTTTCTCTCTTTCTCTTGCCCATTTCATATCTGTAACTACATTTATCAATATGTTATGTGTTCATCTTGCCACTAGCCTATTTTGATTTCTTGCTTTGAAGAAGCAACTATAATCAATCTAAACCAATCTAAACAATTCAAGAAGGCTCATGCATTCACTTGAGAAAAAGCTTCTGTGGAAAAAAACAAAACAAAAGCTTTTACAATTTATGCAAAATATGAATGCAGGGGTAGGTCGCTGAAATGGGACAAATCTCAGTGGTCACAATTCCACTGAACCCTGAACAGCTATCTGAGCCTCTTTTTCCCCTTATTTGCAAACATGCTCAATTCTCAGAAATAAGTTAATAGTTTGACAATAAAGAATTTCTGCAAACCATTAACAAGCCCAGTTCCCCACCCTGCCCAAGTTTAAAGACAGAGTGGGGAAAGAAATAGGCTCCTCCAGTGCAGTGGGATTGCTTGGCTGCATGGTACTCCCTTTCAGGCTCATTCTGTAGCTCATCACTTTGCAAATGAAACAGCACAATTTGGTTTAAATACAGGGCTTGGCTTGGTTTTAAGGATACTGTATAACTTTCTGAGCCATTCTTCAGAAATGCCTTGATGCATATTTACCTCCAGGTTATACAACGTAACTGACCCTGCATTTCTGAGAAGGGTCTTCAAGAAGGAATTAAAAAGCCCTAATTTTGCAGTCATGCTCACTGTGGAGGTCCACTGTCGTGTACAACCCAAAAGAGGATAAGAAAAGCAGATCAAGGCAGTTGACATTCCTCAGAATTGTCATGTGACCCCACAAATGGAAAAGATCCCAGCATGACTTCTCTGTAGCAAAGTGGGCAATATCCATTTCAAGAAAATGTTTTTATCATTCATTATGTCATAAGCAAAAGAGTAAAATAAACTGTTTATTATCATGTATAAAATGCTTTTGACCAGCCAACTGAAAACCTAATTTCATTCTCATTACACTGCCTCGGGCATCCTTTAACGTCAATTTTTATTACAGCCGAAGAAGGAAAATTAAAATGATCAGTTACAGTGGAAGAAAAAGCATTTGTTTCAGAATTTTTAAGAAGTAAGACTAATAAGCACTGAACCTGCTAATTATTCTTGGTAATTACCATTAATGTTGAAAGAAATGGAAGAGAGGTCCTAGGGATCTGTATTTTAATGCCCCAGTAGGAATTCTCCTGGGTGGAAGTATTAAGGTTTCTAAGAGAACTTGAAACAGTAAAACCAGTAGTCTCTGCAGAAACTACTAGGTCTCATTGCACTGGAACAGGAAAGTTAGTTATACAGATGCTCCCTAAAGAAGAATTAGAGGAGTTTTTCTTGCTTCTGGGTGGAATTTATTGTTCTCCTTTGGGTATGATTAAACCAGCTTCACCAGCACAGTCATATCCCTTAACAACTTTTATATTGCTAAAGTGCATCAGATTGCAACAATTCTGTGGACTTACAAGACAAGAAAATGTCCACAAGGGATGTCGCTGAAAGCTCCCCCCTCAACACCTCTGATGGGTCATCTCAACCCTTTTGCTCCACAAAGGAGCTGCACTAGAGCAGTCCCAGATTGAAAGCAATCCCTTTGGTGATCCACAGAAGAGACACGGGGGGGGGGGGGGGGGGGATTCTGCACTTATGGGTTGCCTGGTAAATTAGCTTGTACTGTGGCTTTTCAACAAGTGTGAAGGCCTTTTGGAGATACATGACCAGGAAATCAATAAGCAGCAGTTGAGATAAGTAACCATAACCATTTTGTGGTTTAGGTTTGTTTATTTTTTCCCTTGTAAGATTCACAGAGTGCTGTTGAGCTCATCACCATTCAGTGCTTAGGCAGAGCCTGTAGCAAAATATTTAATCATCTGGTTCTTTCAAGACTTTCCATGTGCTTCAGCTTCTGAGGAATTGACAGCAGGGAGGACTCTCCCAGATATAATGTCAACTGTGCAGATACCAAAAGTGATGTGCTTCTTACAAGGAACTTCTGCCATAAACTCTAAAGCAGCATGTTCCAACAAGACAGCATTACACAGTAAGAGACTTTATTAAAAAAAAAAAAAAAAAGACAGAGGGAGACTGTCACACCTTTTTGTGTAACAATTTCAAAGGCATTTCCAAACTAATTCCCAAGATACTCACAGATGTAGGAATTTATTCATTTTTCTGGGACAGCTTTAGGACCCACGGTGATTCCTCTCCTCCCTTCTCCTTTTTTTCCTTGCCTTTTCTATCATTTTCTTCCTTTTCATAGAACATCCTGGAATTCAATGGGAAACACAGAAAGTTAGGGATTTGAAGGGACTTCAAAAGATCATCTAGTCCAATCCCCCTGCTAGAGCAGGATCAGTTTCATCAGAATGATGAGTTTCAAATGATGACAGAATACTATCTTAAATGACTTCCATGGAAAAGACTCCAGGGAAGTATCCATATACATATATGAAGTTTTAATTCACTTACATATTGAACAATCATCTTAAGACAGTGGACTTGGTGATGAATGAAGGAACAAAGGCAGAAGTGAATGTGGTTACCTCAGTCACTTTCTGTAGTCAAACTATAGAGAATCAATGCTTACCCAGCTCCAAAAATCAAATTAGAAACCTCTTAAACTCTGCTAAAATGCTAATTGTTAGGGAGCATTTACTTTCAAAGCAACCTGCAAGACAGTCCTTCCTGGGACCCAGGTGAGATGAATTGCTATGGCCGGTTCACACCTGAGCCTCAGATGTTGTATTTTGCTGGAGTTACTCTAATTTATTCAGTAATTAGGCCAGTTGATATGGGTTCAGAGCACAGTTCATACGTGCCTGTTTCAAATGATACATGCAGTGTCAAACATGAGACAAAAATTTCCTCATTTAAATCTAAGCCCTAGACAGCTGTTTCTCTCTTTTGTTTCCTGAAAATTGTTTAAATATTTCAGGCAGGTGCTTGAATGATCACCACTAAAAGCTGACTTCCTATCTATCTCCTTTCTAAATGACACGTTGATTTAGGACTGCATGGCACATCAGTTATAACATTACTAAACCCATCTTAATTATTCTTTTATTTAAGTCTACACATTATCGTTAGGTGTTTTTCTGCAGAGCTAACACTGAGATTGTGGCAAGTACCCTTCACTTGAAAGTTCTTCTGGCTTGTATCAGGGAAAAATTAATGTTGTTATTAAGCTGTTGAATCCTAATGTAATTTGTCTTAAAAACAGGCAGCAGCAAACAATGCATAGGGATGATGAGCAAAGCTTACTCTTTATACGATTGCAGGAAGCTACCACTACCTAACAGTAGGCAATACAGTTTGCTTGGATCTGTAAAGCAATCTAGTCTTTCAGGACACAAAAGTAATATAGCATTGAATTAAGGGTACAAGAGGTGCTAGAATAATATTTCCAGAAAGCAGGCAAGATAGTTAAAACAGAATGCACTCACCATACAGAAATAAATACAGTATTTTGAGAATACCTTCTATTATTCTTGGGAATATTCTCTAGAGAATAAGGAGGCTTTATATCACAGATAATTAAATGCAGGCTCTTTACTATTATATCTGTTGTATTCCAGAGAGCAGTAGGTTATAGGGCAATAGACTGAAATTAGATTTTAGCAGAACATGTGTCCTGACCTTTCTTTAAAGCAGATCTATTTACTTTATAATGCAGTTCATCTTGTAGGAACTGATGTACTCATAGCCAGTGTAAAGGTTAAGACATATGTGACTCTTAAACCTTCTTGCTTCTAATTCTGACATAATTCCCTTTGTTTATGTTGCGCAAAGAAATATTTTAAATAGACAGTGTTGAAAATAATCTTTTTTGCGGTGATGTTAATTTCAGCTATCCTAACGTTTATACATGCAGTGGAGCAAATGCATTTCTAAATTGAAAATCTAATGGGCCTGATCTTCTCAGCATAAATCAGAGTAGCTCCAGTGAATCAAATACTGAAGCCAACGAAATTTCACTGATTTATATCTAGGTACCTAACTTGGAGCTTAAATGGATTAAAGCCAGATTTACATGATTGTAAGTGATAAGATCTTGGCCTCCCGTATTTTGATACATTATGGGCCAGATTGTGAAACCCTTATGTCAGTGGCACAACTTGCATGAGTAAGTGCTCACTGATGTGGCTGTGGGCTGCGCAATCTGGCTATGTATTGCACAGTTGTAAACAAGTAACCAAGAGAAAGTTATTAAGTGGCTTTGATGATCTCATAAATAAACACGTCATGACACTTAAGTAGCTTTAATAGTATCAGAACCACAAGAAATATGTACAGTCCTATATTACAGATGCCCTGTGTTGTGGTCTTTAAACATAATGGATGTGAGTTGATTCAACTATATCATGCCATAATTCTGGATACTATTTGATTTGCAGAGAAAAAAATAGCATAAAACAGGACAATGTTGCACTATGCAATGCAAATAGGAGAGTTTGCCCATTCCTCACTACTCTTACTGTTCTTCTCTATTGATCACCCAAAATCTTTTTCCTTTGGCTTTCAATCTGGGTTTTTTTCCTCTTGTTCTTATATTCTCCTCCTTCACATAATTTATTTTCCTAGCAAGAGCTTTGCATTTTGAGCACTACCTTTTTTTACAGTAGGTAAATTTATCTGTTAATACTGCTAGTAATTGAACATTAATACATATAATGAAATGATAAGTGTATGTGTTTGTGCGTGCACATTTCACAGACATGAAGACACATATACCTGTATTAACAGGTTTTGATCCTATGTACATCATGAAGGCTAACTCTCAAGAAACACAGTCACCAATTCAAGTGGTGACAGCATTCAAAGTCTCGAGGCAGTTACCATGTAGGAGATCTCTCAAAATGCATGCCCACCCCTGGAGCCGCTGCTACATCCTAGCACAACAACGCTGCATGATGAGACACTGCAGCTATTTAGGTCCTGTACAAACATCTTCCCATAACACATCACTTACTCAGCAGAAGGTGAGAGATTATTGAATTAGCTCATTGACCATGTCTGTAGCTCTTAGCCACTAAACACGGTGTAAATTATCACAGCCAAATGCACAGATCTTTCTCTGCTAACAGTACCATAAGCAATACATATAGAAGAAATAGAAGAAAATAACATTTTACTTCCAGACAAATGGTGGTTCATTTTGGGGAAGTTTCCTTTAAACCTAGTCTGTTTGACCATTTGGATGATCAAAATTTGCAATTTACAGGGATAATACTCGAGCTTCAATTGATTTGTGAGGGGGAAATTAAGAACAGCACCTCAACTACTCAAACTTTGCAGAAAGCAGAACAACAGAAGACTTTTGAAAAAGAAACATCTAGAAACAAGGAAGCAACTAAGAGATTAGCTCACAGTGCCACCTGAAGATGCTGTGGGCTTTGAACTCATCCCACCCCAAAACTGTTTGCTTTTTCACTGTGTTTTTTGACATGGGCACTCACTTCTGGAGGAGTAAAACTCAGCTCATAGCATATTCACCAACAGTGGTACCTAATGGGACTGGAAATACATCTCACAAGGAGCATTCTGTCTGTCTCAACATTTATTTATGAAAAAATGTGTTTTCATTTGGGTCAAAGGACATTCCCAACAAAGTTAAAGTAACCTGAACAAACATAATGGAAAGGCAGAGGTGTAAAATGTGTTGTACACTTACACAGCAACACCAAATTGTACTTTAAGCATCTTGAAAAATATTTTAAAAAATTTGTGCCTTCAAGAAATAGTTTATTTTTTAAAAAATAATTTTAAAGCATTAGTTTTTATACTCCTTACTATTGCCATTCCTCTCATTAATTGATTTGAACTCATATAAATTATGAATTCCCATTTTATAAACCACAGTAATAAGAGAAATAAGGAGTAAAACTGTGACGATTCAAGAGGAGAATCTGGACCAATAGTTCTGTTCTTACACAATATGATAAATATCACTTCACCCTGTTCTTAGGCCTTTCTACGGGAACATCCAAAGTCTGTTTTTATTACCATGTGCAGAGACACACAGAGCTATAGCACAGATTTTTAGCACAGTTAGCAGCAAGGTAAAGCCCCAGGCCTGTGAGAGTTGCACCAGCAGCAATGGACCTCAGAGATTTTAACACAACCTGCCTCCTCCCAGCAAAGCCCCCCCCTTGCAGTGGTTTGCTACAAAAGGTTTAAGACAAGACCAGAATTTTTTTCTTTTTGAAAAATGCAAGCCCAGCTACATAGCTACATACCATAGATAGGGAACTATCTGATCTGCTGGTATTACCTCATAGAAGGGCCAGGGAAGGGTGCTGAGCAGGAATATTTGTTCACTGGACTTCTGCTTTAAGAAGCAGGTGTAGGAAAAGATGATTTTTAAAGGATGACCCAGTTGCATTACTGCCTGATGAGGCCTGTAGGTTAACTGGGCTCTCACTAAGCATCCCTGTTCCTCTGATGCTGCTGTCCTTCATCACGCTGTCCTGTTTTATGACTGCACAAGTGAAGAACTGTGTCTTGCTAATGGCATTCGGGGAAGAGGGGCAAAAAAAAAAATTAAAAAAAATCCAGGTTCCAGGTTGTTGTGTGAGAAACAGACTTCAGAGAAGCGCTTTACATATTTTGAGAGCAGCACTTGTTGCCAGCAACAGTACCAAGAAAAAAGGTCACAATGGCTAATAAATACAGCTGCAGCCTAACCACTATCACAGTTGCTGTAGAAATAAGAATTTGGAGGGCTGCAGCCACTTATGTTCCTGTTGGTACCAGAAGAATTGGAGAGGCCCTCACAGGGACACAGCAGCACAGGGGTTCTCCCTGCAGCATCCTCTGTGGGTGCCCTGACTCCAAGGTCTCTGTCAAGACCATAAACTTTGCCCCTGATGCAAGGAAAGGGCAGCAAAACAGCAAAGAATCTCTCTCTCTCTGTCCTCAAAGCAAAGCTTTCCTGCAACAGGGACGATCTGTCCCCCAGTGGAAAAAACCAGCTTTGAACAGAGACAAGCTCACATGATGGCTGCTATATACAGTCCACTTTCAGGAGTGAGGAGTAGCTGAAAGGCTGTAACAGAACATATGGCACACTGAGGTCTATGCTTCCCAGTGCTACTTCAGAGACAGCCATGAAATCTTCCCCACAACAGCAACATATGCACAAACTGGCTGTGGGGAAGCTCTTGCAGCCCTTGGCACAGGCACCTCTCCCCTTCTTTACCTGCTCGCCCCTTTTCTCTCCTTCTGTGACAGTTGCCTGAAGTTTCTAACCTCTCACTCATTCTCCTTCCTTAGACAAATGCATTTAAGGGCTGCATTGTGAACAGGGAGATAAGGGAAATAATGAATCATGAAAAATAGTAATTAATGCTGAAATGCCATATGTGTGGCACTTTTTTTTTAATACCTTGCATGAGGTTAGCGTTTCATATGGATTTTTCTTTTCCCAATTAAAAGAAAAAAAAAGGTTTTGCTTACAACTAAAATAAAAACCAAACTATAAAACAGGACCAAAGCCACAAGCTTGGTAACCACCCTCCATAATGCAATTTCAAACACCACAAAAACGTACTTATTCTGGCAATCTCAAAATCTGGGGAGCAATTACCACCAGCATAGTAAGGGATATCAGCCCTGATTTTAATGTGAGCAAAATGGCTTCTGCAGGGTTCTTAGAGGAAAACTAGATCTATTATGGAGAAGGCCTTACATAATAACTTTTTGTAAAGCTTGGATGGCAAGATGATTCTGTAAGACACTGAAGTCACATGTCATTAATCAGAAATGACAGTCTTTATTCATGTATATTTGACTCAAACTGCATAATTTTAGCCTCCAATAGCCCTGGATAAATGACCCTAAGTATAGCACTTTTTCAAATTGACAGTGATTGATAGTGGACCAAAAAATTATGAACACAGAAGAAATAAACATGAAAAATAGACAAACCTTTTAGTATAATGCAGTTTCTTGTTTTCACTTTTCCAACTCTTTTCCTCTTATTTTTTATCTCTATAGCCTTGCTCATCGTGTTTTAATAATTTTTATGCTGCTGCATTTGTTACATTTTGCCTGCAGTGCCCCCACACTAAACCCAGAGCTTGCTGAAAGATTCACTCCAATAAATGGAATTGATTTCATATTTTCCCATTCATGAAAAGAGTCTTTAAAGTTAGAAACTCTTTATGCAGTATGAAACTAAAGAAACTGATTACTTCTAGGAAGCATTTATCTACATCTCTTAACAAAACTGCAGAGCACTTACTCACGTGAGCAGCATCCCTTACACAACACATGACTAACCAGCCCCACGGAGGTGGCAGCAGCAGCTGCCCTGTAACTTCCAAGTCCCTTTTATAAACACAAACCACCTGACTGGCCATGGGATAAATAATGTAAATAATGTTCTCTAAGTAATTAAAACCCCACCCTATTGATCTTTTTACAAACCAAATTGTGCTTGCCCTAATTGATGACATAGTAAAGAGAAGCCTGCACCTAATTAAATTCGTTGTGCATAAACTAGTCCTCATCTGTGACAGTAACCGCTGCTGGAATTAATGACTGACCTGTCCTCAGACCCAGCACACTCTGCACTGTGCCTCAACACCAGCTGATGCTCTCTACATGGAGACAACACAGGGTTGAGCCTGGAATTAAATATGGTTGATTTTATACCTTCCTCAAAGCGTCTGCTTGTGTACGAGCTTGAGTTTATGGCAAGACATCTGTACTGGGGACAGTGTCAAGAAGCACGCTGTGATGGGGGGGCTAACCTATTTGCTGACAAGGCTGGTCCATCTTGCTGTGACCCACCAAAGTGGGACCAGCTGGGAGATGGGAGAAGGTTAAGCACTGCCCTGCACTTGTTCCCTTCACCCCCTGCAATCAGTCATACAGCAAGATATGGTTTCTAATTTCAGATGGACTTTAGAAGATCTAGTCTACAAAACAGATTTCATACTACAAACAAAATGACTGAGCAAGAGGAAAGCCAGTGGCTTACAAAATGTATAAACAATTTGATAGATTTTGTAATTCATCTCCTTACAAAAAGCTTTAAGATCTGAAGATGAAATTAGAAGCAGATGGTGGCCTTATTTTTTTCAGATCAAGTATTGGGCAAGTATGAGCATAGTCCAGAACTCACTATAGCCCTACTATTTTATTTTGCTTCTGAACTGATTGTTGAGCCGATCCATCACACACTGTTTGATTTCCCATTGCAGTCTGCAGGGCTGAGTCTGTGGCAGTGGTTAGTTGTCCTGGCAACTGAAATGCAGTTCTAGATGCTGCTTTTATCTGGAGCTTTACAATACCACAAATCTCTTATGCCTGTCAGGCTTAAATGAAAAGTTTGTGGGGGGGTTGTTTAGTTTTGTGGAGAATTTTTTAAACCAACTGATTCTTGATTTGAGCAAGTACTGGCAGTTGTTATGAAGGTAAAAATGAAACTTTAAAACTGTTTCCATTGGTATTAAATCAGTGTATTCCAACTGATTCTGTGAGATTAAAATTCTGCATCATTTCAGTCAGAACACACAGGTGCATGTGCTGTTAGTTTGTACAAAATGAAAGGCTTTTATTGGCACTTTTCTCTATCATGTGAGTAACTTTCATATTGGATTAATAAGGTTAAAATTACCACTGCATTTTCACTTTATGAAAATTTGCTAATGATATTTGAAATTGCTTAATGAAAATATCCCAGTTCTTCCAAACACCTACCCTGTGGATCACATGCTGAAAACTGGACTGCATGGCCACTGCAGAAACAGGGAGCAAGTACCTGATGACAGAAGAGACAAACTTTGATTTTTCTCACACACTGCATCATGCAATGTCATTCGACATCCAGGTCTCCTGAGTTACACCATGTTAGCCCCATTTAGGGCTTCACACAGTTTAACAGAAGGTGACGTGGTGTAATCCAAAGCAATAAGCTCTAAGGAGCCTGTTGCCTCATTAAAACACTTGTGCAACAGGGCTGAGTGCTGCTGCAATTGATTCTCCCAGCCTGATGAGACCTGCACCTCACTTTAACCAAGGGTCAGCACAGGACTCTGCACCAGTCTCCAAACTGCGGTGGCCAGACCATGCTGCAACCACCTGCCCGTAACAGTCATGGGCAGAGGGAGCGGTTGCAGTACACAGGGATGTAACATAGCACAGACCTGCTGACAGCTCCTGTATTTACAAATAAAAATAATAAACCCAACCCCAAACCAATAACCACAAAATTATTCCCTCTTGTTTACTTTGAACACCTTCCACTTCAGGGCTGCAAATGAATGGTGCTTTTTTTAAATTTTATTTTTAAGATTAGGTCGTCCCTCTTTGCTATTCCTTGCACTGAGGAGGCAGAGCGATGGTTTGGATGTGTGCAGGAAGTAGCTGCAGTGGCGGATTTGCAAGTGGGAAGATCTTGGTGGCATTTACCATCCAGAGACCTCTGGGAGCACTTTGGGACTAGGAGAACAATTGTGATAGATATGCAGATCAAATCCACAGATTCGTGACAGATCCATTGAGGACCAGTTCTCACTTCTTACAATAATTGCTGAAGGCATCTGACTAGTCTGGAAAGCAGTAAAGCTCCATTTTTTCCTCACTTCCAGCTGTCACAATTTCCTACCGGGCCATGAAGACAACAAGAAGGAAAGCTTGAAAAATCCCAGTCATAATTCTGCATTCCCTGGCATATTTCTCAGCTGTGGAATTATGCAACAGAGGAATCTGTCCTCGGGTGTCTGCTTTTCTCCTGCCGTAAGTCACGGCTTGTAATGCTGCATTCAAAACCCAATGAAACAAAAAGAGCCCCTCTCTGTAGGAGGCATTTGGGTTGCTGCTAGCTGGGCAAAGGCCTCTGTGCAGGGAGTAGTGTGCTGTGCTCTAGGGAGTGCTGAATGCCAGTGTTTATCCATCAGGAATCGGGAGCATCTGAATTTCTCTTTTGGTTTGGTTTTGTTTGTTTGCTTGTTTGGGGTTTTGGGGGGGTTTGTTTGTTTGTTTTTGTTTTGGTGGTTTTTGTTTGTTTGTTTGAGGTTTTTTTTTTCATTGTTGGTTATTTGTTTGGGTTTATTTTTTTCTTTCTTCTTTACTATATTTTCATCCAAGCGAAAAGCTTACAGGGAAGAGCCACTATGCAGTTTGAAAACAGATTAGTGAGCAGACGTTCATCTAATCCAAGTACCCACCATGACTTTTTGTTTATTATCAGATCAAGTTTAGACCACAAGAAAGACAAAGCTGCTACTAGAGCGTGCATACATGTGTGCCTCACCAGGGCTATCCCACTGCATGTTTTAATGGAGAAACCCCAATCTTGGATGCACAACCACAATAACATTAATAGGAAGCCCTTAGGTCAGGCACTTCTATTTTCACACTGAGGTTGTGGTGCCACCCAGATTTGCACCAGCTGAGACTCACAAATGCTACAGAGGCATCTGATGTCCAGCTGTGGGCCATTAGGACTCATTTCCAAGCTTATAGCCCAGACCATTTTAGATTTACGTTTCTTTTCAATTCTCCACAGGTTGGTATAATTTCACATCACATCTTCGAAATGTGCACACCTTGATTTGAGCGCTGTGCCAAAGGCAGGTGAATCTATTGGTTATGTCACTAATTCGTCAATCCCCAGCAAAAAAAGCAGAAGCAAAGTTACATGAATCAATGTTAATAAAATAATAAGACAAGGACTTCTGAAGAGTCTACATGTATTGATCAGACAAAGAAAACCACAGAAAAGAGCAAAACCCTGTCCTCTGACCCACCTTCCAATGTGGCACTTGAGGGACTTGGAGCTCCTCATTCTCATTCACACAAAGGTTATTGAGGCATCACTCTACCAACATAAAGATACCTCAAAGGGGATATAAATATTCAAACCTTAAGGTCCCTTTATGTTGCTAGAGGGGGGTAAAATGGCCTTAGGGTAAATGAGAATTAAGATAATAGATTTTAAGGCCAGAAGGGATCACTGTGATTACCTAGTCTGACCATAGAATTTTGCCTAATAATTCATTTATGGAGCTGATGTCTTCTGGTACCAGGAGGGCATCCCAGTACCATGGGTATTTACTGCACAGTGAGCCATAAGGATATTTTTGCAATGAATATGCCAAGGCTACACTGTGCAGTGAAGCATTCTTGTGTTCTGACATCCCCGTTGTAAGAGCTGTGTCCTTTGTGTTTGGCCTAGATCCCACCAGGCTGGGCGTGCTCAGGCACTGCTGGAGCATTTCAGCCAGGGCACAGCAACAAGAGGTGCTGTCAGGACACTTGTCCAGGGAAAGTATGTAAGAGAAGCTCTTTCATCAGCAGTTAGGGCAGCTGACTTTACTCACGTGCAGAAGTTGTAGCTGGAAACCAGTGGCCATATCTATATTAACCCCATCATCTGCTGTAGTCATGGTCATTGGTGGAAAGAAACACGGCACTGACAAGCACAGCTCCAGCAAAGAAGGAGGAGGTGGGAACCATTCAGCTCCAAAGTTGAGGCAATAGTTCCAGTCTGAAATTTGGGAGGATGCAGTCCCTAACCTTGGGTTCATCTCCCAGCCTCCTGGGTACAGAAGTTCATATCCACAGTGCTGGATCAAGCATTTATTGCTCTAGATGACCCACTTGTTAAAAAAAAAAAAAAAAAAACCAGTTAAAAAGTAGGCCCTTGTAGAAAAACAGATGCTGCAAGTAAGCTGAACAATCTTGGGTAATTAAATGATAATAAAAAAATTGCTTCGTTCATTAACTATGGTAATTGACCAAAAAGCAGTAGGACACCTGCTATTTTCATTATAACTGCCCTGATATAATTCAGGGTGCAATCTCCATGTGAAACAGGTCATTTAGATTTAACATGGCTTCAGATTATTGTATTAAACAGCTCATAAATATCCTCATTTTTATTTCAAATCACTGCTTTCAGTAGAGTTTGACCAAAGATGACTCCTTAGCCCAGGATTTATAACAAACAGCATTTCACCAGATTTCTAAGAGTATCCTCATCTTCATTTGCCTGTTCTATTATGAAATGAAGTCTTTATAGAGCTCTCAAAGTTCAGTTGGAGTTGCCTCTTATTTTCTCTATTTGTTATTTAAATTTGATAATGTACCATCTTACAGTTATTTTTATTTATTATTTACAATGTTCCAGTGCATGAAGTGTCTCCCCTGCAGAGCACAGCCTGACTGACAGATGTACTGGAGATGCAAAAGAGGACTTTTATTTTTCAGTAGCAGGCTTTTTTTTTCACGTCCTACACAGGAAGGATTTATTGCCTAACTGTATGGATGTCAACGATGAGCCAATTCTGTGTCCCAGTCAGACAGGGCTCTTGCTGCAATAATATACTTACCCAAATAACAATTACTGGGCTGACTGGTTGTGAGGATCCAACTAAATACATTTCTTCCAGTTTTAATTTAAGGAGTAATGGAGTAGTAATAAGTAACAAGATAAAGAAATAAGATAAATTCAAATAAAAAAAATTAAATAAGATGAAATAAGGTGAGCTATTTCAGTGGATTTCATACTGTCAAAACTATTCCAAAGCTCCTAAGTCGTCTCTTGAGAATTTTAGCTAAGCTTCTGGGCTGTGTTTTGGAAAGGCTCTGCTTATTTTCAGTTTCAGCTGTACAACTTGTACAGCACATTGAATGATTTAACCAAGCAGATTTAGAGTTCAGTAGACAGTGTTCTTTGTTAGATTTTAGTCACATACCAAATTCAATAGACTCTCTGCTGCAGGCATATGTCAAAATGCCAGAAAGGCATGAGACATTGTTGAATATGTTGAAGTTTATTGTTTAGAAAAAATTAAACTTGGTCTCTCATTCAATCTTTTTAATTAAATAGTCATACGCTAAAGCTCAAAGGACAAAGGAAAAGAGAGAATAAAGACAGTTGTTCTGTAAAACACAACAGATAATTCTTTATATCTGTATTGAACAAGTCAGTATATGTCATCTTGTCTGAAAATAAATACAAGAATTTTGGGTGAATGTGTTCTAAGCAATGAATTACCACCACTACTGCTAGCTATTACCTACATAAGATCATTAACGAACAGACAGCTTTTCTGCATAAATAGAGCTGTGTTTGTTTCCTAATAAGAACTGCCATCATATTCTCTGCTTGTGAATTTTGGAAAACAAGTCTTAGATCTCTCTGTAAAGACCTCACACAAAAACTGAACAGCCATATGTGATAGCTAGCTAAAAAACAAGTCATTTCTCTGCTCCCTGTCTGCAAATTTGTCCTTAAATATGAACACTGAGCAGACTGTATGTTAGATTCCAGGCATCGGGCATCAGCGTTAAATTGCTTAAGCCCGGAGAGCTGCCAGCAGTCTGCCAAGCCTCCCATTTCAAGGAATCCTTTCAAAGGCCATTATTAGTGGTCTGACCACAAACCTACCCAACTGGATTCTGAGTGGGAACACTTGAAAAGTGCTCAAAGTATGGGCAACCACACCGCAGAAAACCAGCTGTGCTTAACTACGTCCCCCCACGATGCTGCAAGGTTTTGCACTCTCCAGGGGTCACCTTGGGAAGTATGCTCTTTCTGCAGTAGTTTTTTTGCTTCATTTTGTTAAACCATGGAAGCAAGATTTTAATTTTATGCCATCCATTGAACATGGTCCTTTCCACTCTATGCCATGTTTGCCCAGACAGTAAAGAATGTCATCAACCTACATTAACAATAACAATGGTTTTGGCTGTTTTCTGTCATTGAGTGTTTAATTGTCAAAATAACTAACAGAAAAAAATAAATCTCTTTGACCCTGGTAATTGCTAAATTGTGTGACAGAAGTGCTTTATTCCTGCAGAGGGAATGAGAATGGGAAATGGTACAAAATCTTAATTATCTATTTAATATGTGTAGTGAGAGTTCCTTATTCCTCTTCACGCCAAGTATTTTTAAATGCAAACTGAAGTTTTACAAGGTTATGATCAAAATATGCACTGTTTTCTTATACAGAATTGTGAAAGTCACTGAAGTCATCTGATTAGGGGAGATGAAACAGCAGCCTTGGTCTTACAGGAAGGAGCCTCCATCTGTTCCCACTGAAACTGAGAGTTACTCGTCCAGTTCAGCAGAACAGGGGTAGGTCAAAGCTGAGTGTACTCAACTTATTAATATTTTAAAACAAAATAAGGAACTACTCCTAATATACTTATAATTTGATTAAAAAAAAGAAAATTAGTAGTTACTGTTCAGTGCTTGACAATTTGGCTTAAGGCATAGAAGAGTCTAACTTAACTCAGTAAATTTTCCCACTTAGTCTCCCACTTTCACAGATCTTGCCTATAGAGTTTGTTCATGAAACTGAAGTTTTGCCTTCTCCATTCTGAAACTTCCAAAAGCCACAGTAACCTTTGCAGTGGTTTTAAAATTAGTCCCTTAAACATAACAGCTAAAAATAGGCATAGTGAAGGTTTACCCAGCCCATTCCCCAGTGTCCAAAACCAGCTGCTCTGGGACAAGGGCAAGCACAAGACACACAACACATGGTATTTTCCCAGATAGCCTTCTAGTTTCCAGCAAATTCTATCCAGGGGGCTTCCTGAAGCACAAATGGTGTCTGTCTTGAATAAACCTGAATGGATTTTCTTTGATGAGTCTGACCAGGCCATCCATTGAACACACATCTACTTTTAACATCCTGTCAGGAGAGTCCGACAGTTTGATGATCTGCTCTGCAAGAGCAATAGTATGGCTGATACAGGTGCTTTACAGAGCAGGAATGCAGAATTTAACCTTTTTCATGAATATGTCAGAGCAGGTCTTTAGCTGAGAGTACAATAGCCATGTGGCAAGCTTGTTCTTTTGTTTTCTTTTTAAGCAGAAGTTAACTTTTTTATTTAGTTAAACAGGCTTGAAGTAAATTCTACCAACTTTCATTTTCAAACTACAACAGCAAATAATCACTTAAAAGCCAGGTGCCAGGGAGGTGTGCAAGAACCTTTTAAAATGTAAAATAACATGATTCTGTGACAAATAGAAAGGAAATCATTTTCAATCTAAAAGCAGTTGGAAAATTCATGATGTGTACTCATTAAAACTGCCTTCAAGATATCAAGACAAGCTTTTGCTATAAACACCAGATGAATAAGAATGGTAAGTAGCAGCTATGACGTACAAAACACTTCAGTGAACACAGTTGGTTTTGGTTTATGCTGCTGGGGAATTTTTTTTAAGCAAACCTGGACTGCTTAAAAAAGCTGTATATGGACCAAAAGTGGGAAAAGGAGTAGGAAAAGAGAATCTAATCCCACTGCTATATGAAGACAAAATCCCCATCAGTATTGATTTTGCTTTGTAACCAAATATTGGGAAGGCGAAGGCAGCATCTCTTTTTGTAATGACTAGCTGCTTAATTGCCTACATGTGGGAAGTGAGACACTGCACTCACAAATATGTGAATCAAGTCATACTTCAAAGGGAAACAATATCAACTCTTCCAACACCAACTACATCCCCAGAATTTTCCCCCCAATCTCACTCAGTGTTGCTCACATTTATGCAGGACTGCAAAGCTAAACACTACTGCACTGGGCTCTGAGTCAAAATGGCCTTCGTCTTGCTTGCAGCAGACGTTTCAGCACAGCTCCAAGTTATAGCAATTCTTTTACTTAATAAAAGTATTGAAGCTGCTCTGTCAGGCTTTGGTCCAGTAGCACCAAAGCCATGGCAAGCTTTACAGTTGATTTCAGGAGGTGATGGCTGAAACCCTATTGACACTAAACTAAAACCATAGGATGGAAATGCTATATATGATACTGAAATTGGTTAATTAATCTTTATTCAAGTGCAGTTTAATTCACAGAGGAACCATCTATCTATTCTTCTCCAAGGACTCATTTTCCTTCAGTACCTGACCAGCAAATTTCAGTTGCAGCAATATTTGCAGTTTTGCAGAGTATCAGTGACTCAACCCCTGCTTTTCCACATAGGAAACCCAGGAGGATATTTTAAAGAAACAGGTGCAGTTATTAGCACTTAAACATCCCAGGCTTTAATTAATCACCAAGAATAATAGTGACCTGGTTCAGCTTTTCATGAAGTCTCCTACTTAATACACTGCTTCAGTTTTAACTGAAGTCAGCCAACTCAACATCCATTTAGTAACGTGCTTCTTCACACTCACCAAGCTACGCCAACAGGGAGGGTGGCAGCAAACCCCCAGAATCGCTTTCGTTTTGTAGGCATTTCCAATCAGTTACAGCAAGTCCTGCTTTTCTCCTCATTGACTTGTTACCAATTACTTTTCAGTAGTGTACAGAGGCCACTGGACAGCCCCAGTGCCACAATACAGTATCTACCATCTCAAGAGCAAAGTATCTTTGGGCCTCAAGACTTTGCAAATTGACCAGCTAATGCTTTGCAACTGAAAGAGAAAAACATCAGACAATTAAAAGTGCAGGATTACAGGCTGAAAATAATCTCTCTCTTGTCCCTCCTTCTCCTCCTCAGGCTTTTAATCTTGCAGGGAACATAGAACATTTACCCCATCCCTGGAAACATTCCAGGTCAGGTTGGACAGGGCTCTGAGCAACCTGATCTAGTTGAAAATGTACCTGC
>JANIJG010008813.1:139867-185076 GCA_024611175.1 Megaceryle torquata | reverse complement strand
TTTACTTAGTTTTCCTTTCATTTGGGATGACAACAAGGGTATGCCATCATATAAATACTGTGTAACTTTTGCTTGTACATATAATTTTTTTTGTTTCTGGAAATAGTTTATATAATTTGTGGGATCAGTGTAATTAAGTCGAGAGTATGTGATTCCTTGGCATATTCAGTTAAACTAACTGTGGGTATTCAGCTACAGTTATGCAAACAATCAAACCTCCTTGCACCAGGGTGCAGAAACCTGTGAGAGAGAAGTGCCGAGGAGAGGCAGGACCACGAACATTAATGAGATTGACTAGACACTTCCAGATAAGCTCTCTCCCTGCAGATAGCTTCTACCCAGCTGTTTGGAAATAACGAAATCCACTTTTTTTTTGTAAGTAGCTTTCTGTTTTTGTGAAGAGTTGAATGGCTGAATTCTTGCTTTTACTATTGATCACTCATATCAGCAATAAATAGCATGTTATACTTGTGCTATTAGGTGTATTGTTCTATTGGGCTAATACTATCCACTTGTTACAGGCTTACTTTAAATAGTGCACTGTATTAAATGGAGTTTTGGAGACTGAAAACTTTGAAGTGAGGCAGAGTAAAAAGCAAATGTCAGTGCTGTGCAGCAGTTGGATAGGGAATCGTGGATCTGCTGTATGTTGCCTCCTGGAAAATAACCTTATTCCTCAAGTCATCATGTTCCTGAGGAACCAAAGGGTAAAGCCCAGTGACAGCCTCAGATGCAAGAGCTTCTCAGTGCCACTGTCACAGTGTGCTCGATGAGGTGTTCACTTCAGTGTAGAAGTAGTAAAGTCCACAGATAAGCATAACTCTTTTGAAACAAAACCTGAGTTGCTCTTGACACTTTAATTTTTTTATTATTGTATACCCCTCATTAGTGCATAACTACAGAGACACAGTGGTTGATATTCTTGCTATCTAGAAAACATGAAGTAGCATGAAGGGACTTACAGTTGGCTGAGAGATTTTCCTGCAGTATTTTGTTTTCTATGGAGCACTCTATTTGCATATTAGAAGTGGCTTTAACCCTCAGTGTGCTAAAAATGCTGTAAGTGCCATCGGCATGGGGGGTGATCTTTAGCTCTGATGGATGTAGGAGACTGTCATCAGTTTTATTTATCCAGTAAACATTGGGCTTTGGGTATCCATTGCCAGACTTGCAGTTGAAAGTCACCTCCTCTCCACTGCTGTCACTGTTTCTTATCGGTCCACTGAGTATTGGTTGGCTATAACTAGCTGTAGAGCAAGAGAAAGATAAATAGTCATTGACGTACTGAAAGATCTTGAAAAGACAAAATTTTGATATGGGTTCTGAAGCAGAAGTTCTGGGTTTCACACAACCCCAGTGACTTGAAAGGGAAACACCTGCAGGTTTGGTATGTAAGCCAGAGAGTTGAGAGAATTACTGGAGGGGCAGAAAGCTAAAGCTAAAACCAAACCCAAAGGAAGAAAGCAACCTCTTAAGCTGCTGTCACCTAGGCATGTGCAAGAACCCTTATACTAAAGAAAACCAAAAATCCCACACTGGATAAACAGCTTTACAAGTATTCTCCCAGTTTTAGATGAACTATCTATAACATTTAAATTAAGCAGACTATTTCAGCAAAGTACTGAAGTATGTTTTGAAGTTAAGAGTATGCTTAAATATAATATTGAAATGGCATGAATTCAAAAAGCTAGAATGAGAATTTGGGCAAATATGCAAAAGTCATATGAGTTCTTACCTGCTAAACTGAGAACCACTTTTGCTTGGTGAACCACCCTGGTATATTCAGTTTTCTGCAGTACTACACATTTGTAGGTATGTTCATCACTCTGGCTGACATTTAGCAGTAGCAGAGAAAAATCACCGCTTTCCAACCTATCCCAGAATAACTGAGTCCTGTTCTTAAAGTGAACACACTGTTCACTTTCATTGTCTTGACCAGAGATCAGTGCATGTACAACTGAACACTCTTCTTGATCATCAGCTATTTGCCAATATACCCGCAGATTTTTTAAGTGCCATTCTCTTCCTCGATACATGCAACTCAGTGTAGCATTGTCTCCAAGTTTACTGACGATGATATTTTCCTCCAGTGCAATAACTGCAAGATCAAAAGCCAGAGAGAAAAAAGGGAGGCTATGTGGGGAAAAAAAGTCATTCTTTTCAAGTACATTCTACCACATATGGACTCCTGCATTTATAACAGGCAGGTGAGTGTGCTCACTTCATAGTCATTCCTACCTGCTGGCCTGCCAGTGGCTAATTCTCTCCATTTCCATTTGTACAGTTTCCAAAGGGGATTTTTACAGAACAATGCCTTCTGCTTATTTCTTTCTCTGAGGACCAGCTGGTCTAAGTGTACCCAGCCCCATGAATTGGTGTGTGTTTGTTTCACTTTGCTAACTGACTACAAACACATTCAAGTCCTAATGTTTTATTTATCACTTTTTTAAATTAAAAAAAAATGCCAAATAACACTAGATAAATCACAAGAAGTGGAAACAATGATGAGAGAGTGCTACCGTTAATTTGAACCCCCCCAAAAAAATAAGGGGAGTAAACTCAGTGTTTCTCAAAGGGGGTATTCCATGGCAATCGCATTTTATTCCTACCAGTGGTGTCACTCTCCCAACAAATATACCCTGCTGGCAAACTTATGTCCAGATACTTCTTGTGAGGCATTCATTATACACTTACAATCTCTCACAGATATTTAAGGTAGGCCAGTACAGTATCTGGCTTTCAGAGCACTTTTCCTGGTCTCCAGACTTGAGAAAGGCAGCCTCTCCTCCTGGTGAGCAATGAGAAGGTGTGAGCTGGCTGACAAGTGATGCAGAAAGTACAGGTCAGCGAGTACCGAAGGACTGGGGTAGCCCTGACTGCAGTCTCCCTGCTGAGAAGTAGGCATCACCAGTCCTTCACCCCAGCAGCTAAAGCCTCTCCAGTGCAGCTGGTTGCTGAGACTATAGCAGTGTACACTTTGTAAACGTTGGGCTGGGGGTGAGGGAAGGGTCGGGCATGGATGGTGTTGGATAGGAGAGATTACAACTGGAGGAAGAGATTATGCAGATGGGTGAATTAGTGATAGAAATATGACCTGGAAATAGCTTATCTGGGCTGAGCACCCTGTCTTAAAAATACCACTGAAGCAAACGTGGTACTTGTAGGGGTGAAGGCAATATATTCTCCAGGCCCTTATCCTCTGCTGCATAGGACAAGAAGTAACAGAGTTGAACTGCAACAAGGATGCTTGCTGCAGGTCAGACTTTGGGAACCCCTTGTAGCAGCAGGAAAATAACACTCTGGTAAGCACTGCCTGGGAAGGTGAGACTGCCTCCCTCAGGGGTGTGCTTGAGGAACAAGCCATCTGGCATCTGTTGAGCCTGTATCTGGTACAGTTTGTCCTGATTTTGGGGCCATGTAGTTTCCTCGATGTCTTTGTTGAGGTTCTTCTCAGTAATTAAGCAAAAATAGAAGAGAGACAACTCTAAAGCACCAGGAGGATGTCATTTAACCTTACTGTTGTTTCGAAAGGGATTTTTGGAACTGTAGTAAGAGACTTACTAAAATTGGATATTTGATACCATAATATGAGTATGGACTTTATTCAGGCATGGTAGATCTGCTTATCAACAGCTTTTACTACCCAACTTCTAAGGCCTCTTGCTGCCAGGGATAAATATGCAGGGATGCCTGTGAAGCAAGCAGAGCAATCTGAGCAAGAGCATCCATGACTCTTTTCTGTCCTCTGTACTTAAACTGATAGAAACTGTTTGTTTCTTCTTTCCCTGATGCATGTCAGAGAAACATTTCACACTGAGGAATTCCTAAGTGTCTTGCTGGAAACACACAGATGTTTTTATTATGCATATCACAACTACTTGGTGCATTTGGCTAAACATATTAAAGGGAGGGCAGCTTCATTTTTAACTGAAGTGTTCTGAACTTACCAGCTCTCAGGATATGGAGGAGCAGTAACAGAAATCCATAGCTAAAATAAAAAGCAAACAAGAGTGTTACACAATTGACTTTAGCATCTCTGTTGTTTAAATATGTAATAAATCTAATATTGATTGTTTTAGTATAGTAACAGAAGTAGGTAAATTAGGTACTGCTACTATGTAAGGTCCCATTGTGTATTTGCATTTTTGACAGCTGCAAAACTTCTGTTCAAATGACATAAATCTGTGGGTGGGTGGCCAAGGCCACAAATAGCAGTAAAACACACTAATATTGGAATCAGAGCAGAAGGCATGAAGCTGGTGGTGTTCCTGTCTGTCTTGTGAAAAAAGAGCCATATAGACTTACTGGACAAATAGACTCTGGAGGATATCTGGGTCATGGAGAAGGAGTGTGGCTGAACAGGCCCAAATCTAAGTCAAAGCCCTGCATCCCATTGCTTTGCTGAACCTCATCAAGTTACAGCTTTATCTGTTTAAAGGATGACAAGCAGCTGACCGTGCTGCCCACCGGTTGTGCACTCAGTAAAAATGTGTAAACAGGAAACCTGCTGATTAGCAGGGAACTGTGCAAAGGTTTTGCTGAAAAGAATTCAGCATGTTTGATTACTCTGGAGGGACAAATCCATACAGGGGTTTCCCAAGGGAATTACTCCTGCTGGATGCTAAAGGAAAACCCAGTTTAACCTAGCTATAAAGGCCAGATTATTTACCTATCATCCCATAGGACTTTAAGAAAGGAAAATATGCAACACTTTTCTAAGAGTTACTTTAAAATAGCCTTTCACCACTATGCCAGCTATACGTTGTGCTCTCCTTCCTCCAGACTGCTGTGGGAAGGGAAGATGCTAAAAGGTTTTGTAATGAGAGCTATGTGGCTACAGTTGCTCACTTTGTGCAATAAAGTTGCAAAGCTGAGATGATGGGCAGGTGTCATGAGCATCTGCTCATCCCCAGTTTTGTCAGCTCACTTTTTCCCAAGCAAGCAGGACTGTGAGGCCACACTACCTGGGTGCAGCTGGTTCCCTTCCCTAGTTGTTCCCAACCTTCACCCAGATCCAGCACTTGAGCCAAGGTCTGGGCAAGGGAGAGGGCTGTTCCCAGCAGCCTTTGTCCACCCCAGTGTGAGCTCCAGGGGTCTCCCACCCAGACTGCTCACCTTCTTCCTTCCAAACCACCCCTAGTCCTAACTTAAGCTCACTCCCCCAGCAGCCCTTTTACTTTGCTTTTCCCCCACCCTTTGTGCCTTAAAACATAACCTTTCTCTTCCCAACTTCTTGCTCTTTCCCAACAGCTTCTGACCCTTTGTCCAGCTGAGCATCAGGACTAGTCTGCCACCTTCCAGTCACAGCACTGCTTTTGCCCAGTTCTACTCCTAACAGCTGTTTGGGCACAACTTGGGTCTCCTCTTTTGTAGAGGAAGGTCTCTAATTCCAACATACACCCAAGAAAATTACAGTCTTCCCAAACACATTTGGCTTCCCAAGGTGAAAGCCCAGAACATTACTGATACAAAATCTACCTCCACTTGAAGCCTCCTCCCCAGAGAAGAAGATGGGGAAAGTTTAGTGAAAAGTCAGTCTGAATTGTATTGCTTGATCTGAAGAAAGTATTTGTCTTTTCTGTGTCCTTTGAAATGGCTACATAGATGAGGTTTCAAAAAATCTTAAATTGATACCAAGTGTGGAACATTTCTGCTCTAAGAGTTGTTTTAGTAAATCTGCAATCAGCCCTAAAGTAAGTTTCCCAAGTAAGCATACCTAAACACTCCAGGGACACAGCTCTGCAATGCAGAGCAATCTGGCAGTGACTTCTGGTGGCTTTTGCACACGGTCTTATACTGTATTTCTGTTGTCTTTTTTACACTATGCAGTAGCCATCACTTTTGAGCCAGGATTTTAAGGGTCTGTCTTGAGAAGCTCACTTTAATGTAGTTCTTAATCTTTTTTTAATCCTGTGGCTGTGTTTGTTTTGTTGTTCCCCACCCAAGTCAGAAACTATGGAATAGGGTAAGTCATTGAATTAAATGGAGAACAGCTTACTGATTCTGGGACTTTTTAGGGAATTTCCCATGGTAGGCATTTGCTGATGCCAACAAACATTTAGGCAAGCAGCCAGAAGTGATTGTTTAATGTATGTATACAAAGTAGGTTGTGATTTCTTATTCTAACAAATGATGTCACAGTCAAGGCTGGACAGAGCTAGAGATGCTCATCCTCTTACTTAGAGGTTGCAGCTGTGGTAGAGTGGGGGCAGTGTCACCCCACCGTGTTCCCCTGGAAAAGCTTTAGTGCCAAGCTTCTGTTGGAAAAAGGGAGAAATGATCTTTCCTGGAGAGAAACCTCCCTTCTGCCCCACATGTACATTCAGCATGTGCCTATCACAGTGGCAGTGAGCTCCACTAAGCACAGTTGTAGCTGCACTAGCGTATTTGGTTCTCTCTCCTTCCTTTAAAGAAAAAAAAAAAAAACCAAAAACAAACAAACAAAAAAACCCCCAAAAATACAAAACAACCCCAAAACCTTTGAATTTTTTCTTTTTCAATTCTTTCCCACACCTTCCCCTTCTCTCTGTTTTCAAAAATGTCATGTGAAACGGGAGAAAGTTGCACTTCCTCTTTCATACATTTCGTGTTCGGCAAGAGTTATAGCCCGACAAAAGATGTCTCGATGCTTGCAGTAATAACTTTGGAGCTTTTGCTCTGTGGCTAAGATTTGCTTTATCCCCATACCTTGTAGTGCCATCACTCTTCCCTACCTTAGCAGATGCCCTAAACATAAATCAATAAATAATGTGAAGCTTCTCTAACACCTACTATAAGGCAACACTAATGTGGGCACTAAAAAGTAGCGGAGCTGCTTCCCCTCTCCCATCGTTTCTACTCTGCCAAAAGCCTCCTCAAAATTCCAGTCAGTCGCCGTGTAGCCTTTGATGGCCGAGTAGGGACAGGTGCGGCCGCTGCGTGGGCTGACCCGTTACGCGAGGTCGCACCCCGGCTGCGGGGGGTGCTTTGCAAAATTCTCTTGCCCAGCTCTCGGCTCTCCCGCCGGCTCCCAGGAGAGCCGCCCGCCCCAGCCGGCAGCGAAGAGGCAGCTGCCGGGTGGGCACGATTAACGCCGTAACCCGCGGTCCGGGGGTCGGGAGGGGACCCCGCGCGCGCCGCCCCTTGCCCCGTCTCTATGTAAGAAGCCCAGTCCCACCCCAACTTTTCCTGCCCGCAGCATTATCATGAAACTCGGATTTTTCTAAGGGGAGCGTCTGCGTGTCGCTTTCGGCCCCCGAGCAGACAGCTCTCCGCCGCCGTGGCAATCAGCCGGCTTGTCCACCCTGTGCCCCAACGACGCCTAGGAGGGGCGGCAGATCCCCCGGGCCCGGGCTGACACTCACCCTCGCGGCTCCATCGCAGCGACGCGGGAGGCGGATGGCTGCCCGAGCTGAGCCGACGGCTACCCCGTTTAGGCCATTCCCCTTTCACTCCCACGCCTCCTCCCGCCGGGGATTTCCGCCTTCCGCGCGCGCCCGGAGCGGATCCGCGACCAGCCCTGCTACCCGGGCGCCGTGTGACCGGCACCCCTTGCGACCGGCACCCCTTGCGACCGGGATCGGGGCCGCCGGCAAAGGCAAAGTCCGCCTCAGGGCCGGCGACAGTCCCGCTTCTGCTCCCGCAAGCCGCCACGGTCCGAGAGAGCCCAGCCCCATCCCGGCGGTGTAGAGGGTCTCGGGTTCTCGCCCATCCCCGCTGCCACTTTTCCAGACTCTGGGCGCCGCTGCTGAGGAGAGACCTGAGGATTCAGGTCTGGGCACCGGCTTTTACGATAGCACGGAGGCAGCAGCCTCTTGTTTGGCCCGGCGAGGCAGTGGGGACCGGTCCCACCACCCCGCTCGGCTTGTGCGGGGGATGTTGGGACTTAAAGTACTGCAGTTCGGCTGATGCGGGGCTCTTTGCAAAGCCTGACAGGGAACCAGGGGCACTGCTGGTGAATCGTGTTTCAAAGCACATTTCAAAGACATTAGGTTTATGATTGCCTAATTAGTAAATAATCCTAAACGTGATTTGATAACATGCATGACCACACCTGAAGAAGGTTCTGACAGAATCAGGGCTGTTGGACCAGCAGCGGGTTGCTTGAAGGCTGGGGTTTGCATTCACCAGCAGTTTTTTTTCTGGCCCCATGTCAGTGGCTGTGTTTGCTTCTTTACTGTCAGGCACTCCAACCCACCTGGGACTCCCTCATCAACGTGAACATCTGCGTCACACACTACAAAACTGTTGCTGCCATGCTGCAAACAAATGACACAGTGATAGGTGTTAAAAGAGATTGCCACATTAATGTTTTATTTGGTCTTAGTTCTGAGTCACCCTGGGAATACTGATTAATTTGTCCATGATGAATTAGAAACTCCAGGGTTGTGCAAGACCTGCAGGTCTCAATGCCGTTTCTGCTACCAGCAAGCAGTTTCAAGTCTTAAAGATGACATTATATTTACTTTCTACAACTACCTGAAAGGAGGTTGTAGAGAGGTGGGTACAGGTCTCTTCTCACAAATAAGAAGTAATAGGACAAGAAGGCACAGCCTGAAGTTGGGCCAGGGGAGGTTTAAGTTGGATATTAGGAAAAATTCCTTCACTGGAAGGTGGTCAAGCACTGTAATAGGCTGTCCAGGGAAGCGGTGGAATCACCATCTCTGGACATGTTTAAAAATTGTGTAGATATGGTGCTTAGGGATGTGGTTTAGCAGTGGACTTGATAGAGTTAGGTTAATGGTTGGTGATCTTAAAGGTCTTTTCCAAACTAAACGGTTCTATGATGCCTTCAGCCTCTCTGTGTATTGCCAATACTCTGCAAATCAGTGATCAGTTAGGGAAGGTAGACTTAAATTTACTTTAAATTTAAAGGAAGACAAATCTTCCTAAGAAACTATAGTTGAATCACAACGTATTGTCAGCAGCCAATTCACATCTCTCTCTGAAATATTTCCTGATGGACTACCCTAATTTGGGAACTATTCTTGATATTTTAGGTCCTGTTAGTAACACACTCTTGGTGAACAGTTCTGGAACAGGTGCAAATCAGTTCTTCATGGCCAAAGGCTTCCTGATGTTAAATGCTTATGGCTCAACTTTATAGGTGAATTTTTAAAGTTACGGATATAAATTTGTTCTTTTTAAAATGTGTAGTTTGACTGCTTTCTTCTGATGTTTTTTGTAATGGCTTCTATCACGCTCTTTCCATACATGATGAATAAACCCAGTCTGTTACTACACATGTGTACCTGTTTTGGCAGAACGAAATTTCAGACTGAGAAAGGCAAATGTGTCTCTACAGCCGGGAGACTCTTTGGGATTTGGAAATGTCAGGTGCAAATCTCTTCTTTGCCTGCACCAGGCTTTTCAACGTGCATTGCTGGAAGTACCTGGCAAATTTTTAATCTGTAAGGCAACTTAGTCTTCTATTTCCCTTTCAAATGGTGCTTCGTTAAGGCCCAGCCTTGGTCAGGTCCTAAGTTGCTCCTGCCTGCAGAATTTTCCATAGGGCTTAAAATATGAGATTCTTTTGTCAGTTCTCCTTGCCTGTGGTACACACTGAACAGCCCTGTGGCTAATAAAAGCAGGTTCTTACTGCCAAATTACTGTCATTAGATACCAGATGTTCCTTGGGGAGTGCTCCCCCTTTCCACACAACCAAAAGAAAGGAGAGGAAACTGCAGTGAAGGATCACTGCAGCTGGTGTGGTTCCTTCTGTTTATGCTGAACAGCTATATATTTTTATTCTTTTTGATATATATTTGTTAATAAGTCACTTGCTAGCAATAAGTCGGGGTACTTGTCTTAGGGTCAAAATACAGACCTCACTTAATGTGATCTTCCTCTACAAATATCACATCAAAGGTGAGATAAATGGTAACAGGGAATAATGTTTGAAAAGCCTATGTGAAAAGTTCCACCAAAGATGTGGCTTCTCACCCCTACTACTATATTCCTACAGAAAAAATCAGACAGGAAAGCACCTCTGAAGGTTATCTGGTGCAATATGCACCTCAGAGAAGGACCAACTTCAAAGTTATATATCACAGCTTCTGCTAAGATGTGGTTTGAACTTACTGCTGCTGCTTCTGCATGACTGAAAATGAAGACAAGACTTCCTTTATATCTGAGAATTCTGTGAATTTTTATCAGCAGTTGTTTTCATTTCCAAAGATTGAGTTTTAGTAATACAAAGATGTATATTCACTTATTACCCCAGAATATAGAAAATTTAAAACCTGCAGCTATTTTCACAGGACAACTATTTGGAAAATGAACAGCTGACCTCAAGCCTCATTGGTCTTCATCTTAAGTCAGAAGCAACAGGTAGTAGTACCCTGCTGTTAATCATGATGGCTTCTCTGGTATTGGTTGGACAGTATTTTTTCACTGTAAGGGGAGAAATCAGTGCTAAATTCAGGTATAATACAAACATCAGTGTCTACAAGACCACGGAATGTAAATTCTTAGCAAATAATTTCTGGGACAGAAAGCTTTAAAATCATCGTGATAAAAATTTAAATGGTGGAAGAATATGTAGAAATTAGCTAGCATGTATTTCCTAATGTTTTTAGAGCACAGATTCTCTACCAAAATTCTAATCAAACTCTGCATGACTGTAGTGCTAGTATTAAATGAGATGATTGTCAGGAAAAGGGTCACCAGAAGAGAATCACTCTGATGCATCATGCATTAGATGTAATTAAAAGGGTAGAAGATACCTGCAGATGAAGTTTTCTGGAGGTTTTCCTGCAGTGGAGGAAAAAACTCAAATGCTGATCATCAGTATTCAACATGACGCAATCAAATGAAAGTGATACAGCCTAAACAACATAGGTTATAGTGCTTGTTTCTTCTCTGTCTTGTTTGGCTGGTACACTAAGCACTTAAACTAACACCTAAATAAACAACTACAAAGCAATTTGTTTGCCCTTTTGTTTGTCACCTGCACAGAAGATACAGCAGAAGGAGGTGCAGAAATTAACAGAAAAACTAAAAGGGATCACAGAGCAAGGAAGCTAATCTGATATTAGAAAAGGAGTCAAAAGCCATCATCCAAATAATGTAAATTGCTAAAGCAACCAGAAATAGCCTTTTAAAAGGGACAGAACACTGCCCTAAGGATCATAATCCTACTTCTTGGAAAACATTAAGAAGTAACACTTCAAGCAGGAGATCACTGCTGCTGTAGAAGAGTGGTCCATGTTGAGCATACTTATGCCAGATGAGAAAAATGATATTCAAATGGAATAGGGATCAGGTGGCCCTCTTTTTCTTCCATCAGTAAATTAAGGACTGTGCTGTGATATTTGAAATATACCAAATCCTTATGGAATAGTCTCCATAAATCTCTGTCTTTTGCATTCTGGAGATTTGAGAGCATAACACTAAAGCTAATATTTGATTTGTAAAACTGAAAAAAAAGTCAAGAGAAAAACCAAAAACACCTCTGGCCACTTGTGCAACTTTATGTATAGGTAAAGAGCAAAAAAAAGATACGAGGAGTAAGTGATTGTGCGACACTTTTCCAAATTTTTTTCTTTGCCTACAGAAAAGCTAGCAGAAGTAGCAAGTGGAAGAGAGGCATTGCATCTTAAAATAGAGGATGAGGGGAAGACAGTTTGCACAAAAGCATATAGTTTCCTTGACTAATGGAGACATCTGTAAGAAAATAGCAAAGCTGATCGCTGAGAGCAGACTGATGATGAAATGAGGGAAAAGATGTGATTCTAAATGTTTAGTGATTCTGAGAAGCCCTTTTGAGATGGTCAGCTTGGCTCGATGATGTGGAAAAGAAGTGCCAAGAAATACACTTTACACAAGTGAATGAGCTAAGAGAAAATAGTCTGATCACTCTTTATGGTCTCGTCTCACATTTTGCTGTTGCACAAGGCATTGGCCAAAAATATCAAGAGTGCTCCATGCAAAAGAGGACACTTGTAGCACTGTTAAATACCAGTTTCAGGCAAGATGTGCTCTGTGTGCATAACATTAATTGCAGCTGATTTATTTATACCCATAGAAGGAAAGGGCTATGAAGTATTTAATTATGTTGTTAGAAAGTAGCACTGGTATTCACAAGTCTTTATCAGTCATGCTTAATAGATAGTTGATTTCCTGTTGGCTTAAGAAAAGCAAGGGATTAACTTGGCAATACTTTTACTTGCTCACTCTCTATGGGTGTGTTGAAAAAAAAAAAAAAAAAACAAACCCCAACTATTGAGAACAGTATGCAATTGCTGAAAATGTCTCTTGAGCCTCTGACTTAGTGCACATTGTCCTGTGTGGATATCCTGTGTTGTGAATGATCTCAAGCAAAAGAGTGCTCTTGCTTTCTGAATTGCCCTCTGCTCCTTTCCTCAGCTTCATTTATGCCAGATATGCTTTTCTCTGATCACAAGTGGCAAGAGCTCATTTGCTAATGACACTAGATAATGCATCAAAGACACTGTTGTGAAAATGAAGATTTCAAAGATTTTGGAGCCTTCTGGAGAAGGATTATTTTCTTTTGCCCGGGTTTAATACATTAACCATAAGAATGACAAAAGAATGAGCACAGCTGAAGAACAAACTGAGAATAGTCAGATGTAGATGCCTTTAGCTAAGGAAAAGGAGTGGGTTTGTCTGAGACCACCCAGCTGAAGTTTTCCTTCTCCTAAAGAAAGACATTGCTTTCCAGGACAACTTCTTCAGCACACCATTTCTTATCCCACATAACCCTCAGCAGATTGGAAATCCTCTGAGCAATTAAAAAGAATCCATCACAGCTAAGCCTGAATACCAGTGACTGTCAAACTCTCTACAGAGAGCATGAAGAGCTAGTTCATGATGCATAAATGAACTGATCTCTTGCTAGAACTCAACCATTAAATTACCTAGGACCTACCAAATCTAATTTCAAGCCTCAGCCTTCCTAAACTGTAGTAAGATCATGTTCATACAGTTAAGGTCTTAAATAAAGGTCTTTAAAAAAAACCCAAACAAACATAAATTAAAATCTTTCTTCGTTTCTGATCATAGTGATCTTCTGGGAAGAGAGAAAATGAAATGTTCAGGCAAAATGTTTAAGAACCATCTTGGCAAAGGCTGAATGGTTGAGATACTGTCAAATGCAAATTCCATTATATAAATTCTCAAGATTAAAATTTACTCTAAGGATATAAGTATAAAATGATGTATAGGTATTTATTGTACAAATTAAAGATTTTGGTTTTATATCTCAACGGACATCAAGACTTTTAAGAAACAGGTTAAAAGAGAAAAATATTGTCAGTCATTGTATAGATCTAATTGTGACTTGCTTATGGTTTTGATTGTGTCAATATTACGTTGTTAAATTGAATGAGCTCTGATTTTAGATAACGGAACTTGTTAACCATGGGTTTGCACATTGATGTGTTCCAAACTGACACTCTAGATGGGCCATATAGCAAACTATTTTAAGAAAAACAGGTATAGTAAATAGCATTCTTAAAACTACAGTAGAAAGCAAACATGCATCTGTCCTGCTCTAAGCCAGTGCCACGAACTAAAGAATCTAGCAAATTTTGCAAAACAGTTTCTGATATGAAAATACTCTTTCTTGAAGAAAACCACAACTGTATTCCTTGATATTTTAGTGTCCATACCAAAAGAATGCCCATCACATATCTAAAATAATGTTTAAATGTTGTGTATAGAATTAGATATTACAAAATTAAAAAAAAAGTTTCTTTCTCCTTATTGTACAGTCAAATAGGAAACAGTGTAACACAATAGGATGTGATATGGATGGCCAGTAGTGAGGAACAGGAACTGAAGGCTGTATGTCTTATGTTGTTTATTGAATTATTTGATAAAAAATTTTACTACTACTACTAGGAGCAGATTTGATAAGAACTGTATTTATTTTTAAAAGCTGTTCTGACCCTTAAATGACTCAAAAAATTCCCTCCAATACCACCTGCAATACAAACTTTAGATACAGTTTAGTGTGGCATATGGGCTTTTGAAAATGTGGCTGTAGGGCAGATGGGTGGTTTGGCTGAATTCCCCTAAAAGCCCGGTCGTCTGGGAGTTACTGCAGTTAGGGTATTAAAACTGATTCCATAATTGGTCTAATACATTAAGCAGTGTTACAATTAGAGGCATGTCATTATTAGCTGTCAGTCTTCCAATCAGTACAGGTGGGGATCTACCTGCAAATACCGTGAGGTTTTGTGTGGGCTGTCATGCTGTGAAAAACAGCCATAGTTGTGCAGCCCTCTTTCTGCTATTCACAACAGGGAAGGACTTGCCCTAGAAAGTAAACAAGAAGCAACACTGCAAGCTTTGTCAACTGTTGGTCAGGTCTCCAACATCTTCCTTCAGCCTGCAGTGCTGAACTTTCTTGCGCCATTGTTTGCATATGTGCAATATTTTGTAATATTTTAATTCTAGGTCTCCTGACCACCTCTTTTTTTTTTTTTTCTTTTTTTTTTTTCCTTGCAACTGTCTCTAGCTAATATTGCAATATGATCTCTTTGTTCTTTTCCCATCACTGATGTTGGAATGATGTAATGTAGGCAAGCTTTGATGGAGCAATGTACACTGCTATACAAGCTACAGCTCAGATTTAGAGAAGTGAATTTTTTTTTCTCGGGTTTGTTTTTCAGCTTGTTGATTGCAACTTTATTTTTCCTTTTGACGTAATCTGATGTATTTCTTACTAGTGGAGGTTTAGTAGGAAGAAATAAGAGAGAAAGAAAGAATAAAAAAGACAGAGATTTGGAAAAGATGTTCTGTATCACTGGAAGCTGGCAAGTGCTCCTGTGACAGGTGAAAGCAATAATGTGAACTTTGTCTAGACAAATCTCTGGGATATTTCACCCAGACTTTCATTTCTGAAGGAGAAATTTTGAAGACTGCTCTTTTCTATTAAAAGAGGTCATGATCTGCTATAATTTGGTGATATTTAAGATTAATTTTTGTCTTTAATGACACAGAAATAACCTTTCACAGGGTAAAGGAGGATGTGAACTGTCAGAGTTTCAGCAGCTCTGTGGACACTGCCCATTGTCATATTTCCCTGAAATCCTCTGGAAAGCAGTTAAAAGAAGATGAGCTTTGCCCCATGACAGCACACTCCCGGGAAATTCTTGCCAAGCAGCTGGTGCACCACAAGTTCATACACCAGCTTTCCCCAGAGTAACTTTCTAATTTGAACAAACCATAGAGGAGCAGTTGCTCTGGTATCCAGCCACACACTGAGTGGGGACATGCAAGGGAGCAAGGCGATGGACCTCTGCAGGAGGCTGTACACTTCAAAAGCTCTGGGAGCCAGGATGAGCCCTCAGGGAGCTACCACAGCCACCTCCATGTATGAGCAGCTCTGAACCTGGGGCATCTGTTCAAACCTGGTCATGATCTGTGGAGCCTGATTCGAGAGGAGACTGGGACTTCATTGTTTTGGGCAACACATGAATGTGGGGTACAAGCTTGTCAGTAGTAAGAGGCAAAGGGCTGATGCACTGTCATTGGGTGCATGCATTGCTCATGATGCACAGCCAGCACTGCAAAGCAAATGTGGATTCCTGACTTTCTGACAGTTGAGGGGATCCTGTTCAGGAGACTGCTTGCTACAGTCCCCCTGCTCTGCCATCTGGCTGCAGCCCTTCAGCTTCCCCAGGCATCAGCATTTCTGGGACCTGAAATAACCACAGCTCCAGGGCAGTTGGTTTTAGCCACAAGACTCCCTTTTCTGCAAAAAGCAAAGAAAATCCCCGGAATTTGCTTTCTGAGTATGCTGCAGCAGAACAATAAGAAACCTGTCTGGCCCCCAAGCTGACATACTTCCCTGCCACCTCCACACACACTCCCTTCAGACACCATCATTCTGATCCCAAAGGCAGTAGCAGAGACAACAGCAGCTGGGATACTCTGGCATCTTTGCCTCCGTGGGTACCCCACTAATCCTCTGTATTTTTAGGGATCTGTATTTGCCATGATGACTTTGCAGAGGCTGAAAGGACCATTAAACCTGTTACTTTGACTCCTGTAAGATACCAGAGTCAAAGGGCCCTGAGCTCTCCAGAAAATGTTTGGCTAGAGCATTGCTTCCAGAAACACCTCCAGGTTTAACCTACAACTCCCAAGAGAAGCAAATCCACATGACATTTTATGTTAGTGGGTGATTCATTCCCAAAGATCATCGTTCTTACTCTTAACAACTCCTTCACTCTGCTGTGACAGTGGCCTGGATTTGCTTTCGGTCTTTGGCTTCCCTTCTCATTTGGCTTCCATTCTCACTCTCCTGGACTGAAGATACTTGTTAGACTGGCTACCTCCTCTCTACTCTCCCTTAGCCAGCCATTTGATACCCTTGCTCTGAAGCACATTTCTGTTGCTTGTGAACATTGACCTTCAGTTACATTTCTTGCTCTTCCAGTTTGATGAATTACTGACATGACCTACAGTTCTTCACCTGTACAGCATTGCAACTAACGGTGGAATAGAAGCCAAATTCAAAGCCAATAAATGAATAAAAAGACTGATAGGCTTTAAAGGTGCTGAATCAGTTCCTTTACCTCTGCTCCATAAGAGGACCCACACATTAGATGAATTTTAAGCTTATGAACACTTCTGTCTCTTCTTAGCTTGCCATTGGAAACACTGTCTTCATTGCACTGGTATTTACAGTCTGGGTCTTCTCAAAATGTTAGGTGAAAAATGTAAAATAAGAAAGATGGGCAGGCAGATGTACAACACCCTGGTAAACTAATTTTTAAGACCAGATGACTCAAATAAATAAACCCAAATTAAGCTTTGTATTAAACTTTGTAGGAACTGATCTTGTGAAAAGAGAAGAAAGATGGGCTAGAGTCAAAGGTGAAGGAAAATGAAGGCCATCTTCTTACATCATCTTTTTGTTTGTGCTGTGCCTCAGGAAAAAAATCCCGCTACAGTTGAACTTGTGGTGGTTCCCAGGTTTATTATTAAAGATAAAATGCAAGTAATTTGCCTTCTTGACCAGTAGGTAATTTAAAAAATGATCTTAAGAAATATTCTTAGCTGTACAGGAAAGGATTTTCTAAGTTTGCTAGTTCATAGCATTTAATGTTAGCTCTAAGTGGAAATAAGGAAATAATGCCTTTGTAGAGACAAATATTTAATTACTGAAATCACTGTGCAGTCATTCAGACTTTGATGTCTGGGGTGGCTGAGAAGCAACTTGCACTAGAAGATCTAAGATCCTATTCTGAATATTTAAGAGATTACAGGCTAAATTTTCTACAGCACTTGTTAAGAGTTGTTTCTCCCTCGTGTGGATGAGGAGTTGTGATCCCTTTTATTCTTATCTATGTTTATATTAGCAGGATCTAAGTCTGCCATTCTGCAACAAATGGGATTAACCTACTGACTGCTCCTGCTATATCTTAGCTGGGGTGGAGAAATGTGCATTCCTCTTTCCCCACATATGCATATTTGTACGTGCATGTGCTCAGCATGTAGTGAGAATGCAGGTAAAGAATTGCTGATGTATGTATAACTGTATTCCTTTAAAGACCTTGGGGTTTTTGTTAGGAGAAAAAATGCTGCTAAGCAATGTTTGAACCTTCTCTGAATGACTGTTTTAGGGGCTGATGTCTCCTCTCAACTGTGGTCATTTCCCTTATTTCAGTCAGTTCTACTTTGTTTCCAAGTAGGACAGCTGGGGGTTTGTCCTGTTGCATATCTCCCTGAAGGGTCATTGTGTTTAAGATCTGTTGCTAGAATTTAGTGTATTTTGTCTGTGGGAAAGAAGAAGCAAATGTTTGAGGAGTTCCTAGGAGAAGTTTGCAAAGCCACTTGTCTCTAAACTAAGGGAAAGGTTGGGGTTATTTTTCTTGCCCTAGTGGTTTTCACCCCCACTCAGGGTGTAATATCTCATCCTTGGTAGAAAGGAACATTGCTCTTACAGCACATAAGAGTGCTCTAGAGAAACTGTGGGATTCTAAAAGAAGTTTTATTTATTTTTGCTTTCCAAATGCACCAGGTTGTGCAATGACTACATTTTTTTTAAAGGGGGAAGGAATCCCAGTTCTCCTGCATGTTCCTCATATACCTATGAAGGGGATGTAATCCACATTGTGCTCTACTTTCATAACACCAGGACTATGGCAAGGGAAATGCATGTGTGCATGAGGCCAGCATGGATCCATAAGAAAGATAAGATGACATTTTGTTGAAATGCCTTATCTTTCCCTTGAAGTTTATGAGAACTTCCATGCGTGAGCATAGGAGATTAGTAAGAGTGAAAACCACAGGAATACATTGGCAACACAACACATGTCACTTAAGGCATTTCAAAATTCAGGAGACATTTATCTCTTACTTTTTTCTCTGCATGCCATGCAGAGATTTTCAGTCATATTTTAATCTGGAGGAATAAAAAGCGTGAGAGGATGCCCAGTATGAGTGTCCCTATTCACACAAATTTTATCACACAAACACCTGTTTTTCCACCCAGGCCCATGCAAGGTTTTCCTGGAATCACAGTTGGAAGGGTCTCAGTCAAGCATGCATGCGTAACAACTTCCCCTGCCTGAGCTCACATGCGTACAGGTTCCTTGCTGCAACTCACACGTACTGCCCATGCCTGTCCACCCACACAACCACAAAAGCAGAAGAGCCTGTGAAAACAGAGATGAAAATGGTGTAGTAGCTACTCTGTGACACAATGGAAAATGTGCAGAATATTGTGTGCTTCTACGTGAGTACGGCCACTAGTTGCAAGGAGCTGTGAAAGTGTCCTGACTGCCCAATTTATGTATTGTAAGACTGATGGACAGCATTCATTCTCAAAGGAAATGTTGCTGCTTCATCAGCAGTGGAAATCATTGAAAAGTATTTGACATGTATTAGAAGTGTTTGTAACTTTACTACATTGCTGGCATTAATCAAGGCATTACCGTCTTCATTTTTAAACAAGACTTTGTGCCCGTAACTTTTTTTTCCAGCTAACTAGAAACTTTAGTAAGTTGTCTGGACTGTGTATATATCCCCATGACTCCTAGATATGTTTATTTCTGTATTGGCCCCTAACTGTTTGTTAGAATTTTCACCGTGAATCTTATCTTTAGTTCATGTCTCTGACTGTGGTTTGGTATGGAGCCAGTCCAGTATGGTCTTGCCCAAGCAGAATATATTCATCTGGCATTCTTGTTCCCAACTGGAGGGAAAAAAAAATATCTTTGGAGAGTCATTAAAGGGAAAATGAGTCCTGCAGGGATATGTGCTGCTCTAGTATCATGGCCCCAGGCATTTTCTGTCTGAGTCATATTTTATAGAGAAGATTAACTTTGTGCTGACCAGTGGAAGACTGAGAAACTGTCTAAAGTTATGAGGGTGCTATAGAAATTGGTGGTGTTTCACTGGGTTTGTGCAAAATTATGAGGTCCATCTATTGAATACATGGGTGGCCATGTGGCTGGGCTGTCTTGGAAGCAGTATTAAGAGACAGGCAGGGTTATTTGTCTGCTGAGGGGTTCTAACATGCTGAGAGCAGCGAGAGGCTGATGAGGCTGGTCACTGTCTGCACTCATCTCTCAGCAACAGGCTTTGTCAAGAAGCTGAGAGACTTTGAGCCAGGGCTGAGTTTACAAGGTGAATTAGTTTGGGGCCAACATCTTCAAGGTGACAGGACAGCTCAGTATACTCTCAGCTGTTTATGGTACTTGCTTTGGGAGTGGATTGTATGGCCTTTCCTCAAGTGCTGAATGCAGTTATCTCTAACAATTATCCAGTAAAATAATAGTGTGGCTATAATTTAACATGGTCGTTTTGGTCCTGCATCTGCCTCTCATCTGTTGCTAGACTGGACGTAAATTGAATTTGCCCAGAACAAAAGAGTAATGTACAGACAGGAGTGTACTGGTTACACTGGCTTTATTTTCTGGGTTTTTTTTCCATCAGCTCTCAGGAGATTATGTTTTCTGATCATTTTCTATTTCTGTTCAGATGTGAAAAACTTTTCACATACACTTTTAGAAACAGGAATACATGCTTTCAAGTATTTTTACAGTATGGCTTTCCCTTTAATTCACCAAGACTCAGATAAAAGCTTTTAACTTGTGGACTGAGAAATCCTGCTTCGTTCTCAGATTCATAAGCCTGTATGCTCTTTCCAAAATGAGAAATGTTTAGCTCTTCTTAGTTATAAATAAACATTGTTTAGGTGTTTGAAAATACCCAAAATAAAAATATTTTTATATGCTAGTGTTTATGTAAAAGATCTGATGGATACCTCTGGAGTACAGCAGCCAAGTAGATCTTATAACTAACTGCATACAGGGTTTGGTGGGGCTACACCAATAAGGTATTTACAGAATCAGCACCTCAGTGGACTACAAAATAACCACAAAGAGTAACATATACACTGTCTCTGTGTAGCTAATGAAATAGCATAAAAGCAATCAGCCTCACAGCGAAAAAAGACAGTAATATGGTTGTGGAAGGGTTTGTGGCTGTGGGGTTTTTTGGTGGTTGTTGTGGTTTTTTTGTTTGGTTTTGTTTGTTTGTTTGTTTGTTTTTTCCAGCAACATGGAAGAAATTTGCATAAGCACAGTTGTAGTCTAGTTCTGTGTCAAGGCCATCAAGACTCAACAAGAAGTTCTTATTTACTTCAGTGAGCTCTGGACCAGGATTTAATACTGAAATGCCTCAGAAATTTCATAAAATTTCAGATAGTCCCTGATCTAAGAGGTGGGCTTTTTTAGTCAGTCCTTCTGTTATCTACCATATAAATATACCTGCAAATGTTAACTGAGCAGTTCCCTTGGTGCTGAGGGGATTATTAGTCCAAACATGGGAAGACTTTGTTAGGTCTGTATTTCAAGTGTGCCACTAAACAGTGTTATCAAATATTACTCTATTGTGTTAGGATTATTTACCATGTTCTTAAGGGGTGCAAGGATGTTTTTATAGTGGCTGTGGTAGAAATAGATAATGAATCTTAGTCATGATTTCACCCAAACAAGTGCTATCTGCTTGTGATTTAGCTAAGTAAAAATGTTACCTTATTGTCTTCTGACAACTTTGAACAATTAAAGTAAGTGTATTTTATTTGTTGAGGGAAGAGTTCAAAATGGTTTAACAGGATTTTCATTGTATACCAATCTAAGGGCAGTGATGATGAACATCTTTTGCAGCTTGTGTGTTGATTTAATGCATTACTTGATGTGGTTCTGGGAAGAGACTTGTTCTCAAAACAAAATAATTCTGGGAATGCAGGAAATGTGAGGCAATCCTGTCTAGCAGTTGTGTTTCTCCTGGAAGCATTATGTGCAATTTGCAAAGTATCTATGTTCAAACTAGATGGCATCTTACTGTTGAATGGAGATCACAGAGATATCCTTGGTTCTTTCAGCCTGAGGATAAAAATATGAAGTTTCAGGTAGGGTGAGAAAAATTTTAAAAGCCCCAAACCAAGGAAATTAGGGGACCTGGTCTACCAAAGGATCAGATCCTAATATGGTGATAAACTATATACACATAACAGAGCATGCATTGTTCTTCAATAGTAAAACTAAGAGGATGCTAGAAATAGCTGTGTGTTTAACTAGAAAAACTAGAGCCAGAAGTGAGACATAGTTCACTCTGTTGGCTCTAGATTCGTAGCCCATATGACTGAGCAGAAGAAGCTCAGGTCCTGTCTTACAGGAGCAGCTTTCAAATAAGCCACTGAAGTCATGGCAACCTGTTTTATCCATGTCTAAATGGCTCCTTAGAGGTTCCAAACTTGAAATCCAAGTTTGGACTCTAATAGATGACAGATACAATAACAGGCATGTAGGTGTCTGGAGGACTCTTAAACATACATAAGCTCCCTGGTTGATCATCTCTGAACAGATGATGTGTTGCTTCCTGTGATTATCATGTTCTTGAGGTTATTCACATGACCTCTTTGTATGATCAAGGCCTTTACCTTTTAAAAGAGAAAAATACACAATTGGCTGAAATCATTGGGCTACAATGTCAGCCAGGTTTTAATACTGTGTGGAGCAGTGATGCCATCAGACATGGTCATCTTATGGTGGGCTAGATAAGGCAACCCTCTTCTCTCAGTTTGGGAAATGAAGGCACATCAACACGTTTTGCAATTTGGCATTTCTGGAATAGTTATAATTTGAAAAATTGTAACTCAAAATCTTGTATGAAAAGGTGAAATTTTTGTCAAATAAAAATACCCTGACTGATAAAGAAGATTGTGTTTCTGACACACTTGAGTTGAGTAATATCTTTTAAGCAAATGGCAGTTATTTTTTAACCCCCGTTACCTTGAGTCCCTTTTTTTTTTTTCCCCCCTAATTCCAGTGAGTATCTGCTCCCTCACTGGGACATTTGCCTGCTCTTGTATCTCTCTTCTGCCCTTAATTGTTTGCAAGGAAATAAAGACTTTGTAATTTAGTCCTCCAAGCCCATCCTAGCATGATAAGAAGCACTGGCTTTTCATATTAAAATATTTACAAATACTTTATAGAAAAAAGCAAGCTTACATAAACAGGATCTTTTCCCCCCAGATGTAGGGAGACAAAAAGAAAGTGACTGTAGTTCTTCAAGAACACATGCTTAAATATACAACTGGTCAAAAATGGTGTCACAGTAATTGAAAAAAAACATATATGTTGCATGTAATTTTTCATAGTTAACCTTCAAATATATAATTTTTCCAGGTAATAATCTCTCTTGCTCATTTGAGGCCATGCTCTCCTGGAGTATTACTGTGATTGTGTTTAGGAATGGGGTCCTCCAACAAATAATACTGTAATAGAGTAAAAAAATTATAATGCTTTTACTTGCATGGATGGTTTATAGTCCTTTTAATATCAAATACAGAGCTGTTTATGGTTTCAAAGAAATAATACAATCTATTTCTCATAAAAGCATTAGAATTCTTGAAGAGATATGTAATAAGTAATAAACACGAGGCATACTAAAATCTGAATGTTTACACTTTATTAGTTTGTGTCTAATGATTAGTGCACCAAAACTAGATACACAGTCAGATGCTTGTGTCATGCACAGGTTCTGTGGTTGCATGTGTACCACTTTAAAGTCACTTAGCATTAATCTATATCAGACTTAAGCCAAGAAATTTGTCTAGGACTTCCTACAGCTATGAGAAAGTTCACATCTGGATCCTAGTGTAATATTCTGGGTTTAATTTGTGCAAGATGGATTCCGGGTTTCCAGCATTAGCCATTCACTCTCTCTCTGCTTCAAACTATGGGTAGGTTCAACCTCAGACCCCATATTCATCTTTAATCTAATGGGTGTTCACTTTTTTGGATGGAGAGAAGGATGACAATGGCTAGTGCCCCCACCTAGGCCAGGAGCCAAGAGGCTTAAAGAACAGGGAAATACACTGGATCTGCCTTCCAAAAGCAAACATTGTCACCCCTAAAGGACACAATGGGCTTCAACTGGAAAGGACCTATCCACCAAATTCTGGGTGCAAGTAACATGGGGAAACAGTGGATTTACTCTGCCCTGGTGAGACCTCACCTGGAGTACTGTGTCCAGCTCTAAAATCCTCAACACAAGAAGGACATGAACCTGTTGGAGCAAGTCCAGAGGATGAACCTGTTGGAGCAAGTCCAGAGGAGGGTCATGAAAATGATTATAGGGCTGGAGCACCTCTCCTATGAAGACAGGCTGAGAGAGTTGGGCTTGTTCAGCCTGGAGAAGAGAAGGCTCTGGGGGGACCTTATAGCAACCTTCCAGTACCTGAAAGTGGCCTATAAGAAAGCATGGGAAGGTCTGTTCAGAAGGGTTTGTAGTGACAGGATAAGGGGTAATGGCTTTAAGCTAGAAAAGGGTAAATTTAGGTTAGACATTAGCAAAAAGTTCTTTAATACGAGGGGGATAGATCACTGGAACAGGTTGCCCAGAGATGTGGAGGCCCCATCCCTGGAGACATTGAAGGCCAGGCTTGATGAGGCTCTGAGCAGCCTGACCTAGTTGGAGATGTCCCTGCTTATTGCAGGAGGGTTGGGCTAGATGGCCTTTAGAGGTCCCTTCCGACCCAATACATTCAATGATTCTATGATTCTTTCGAGTACTTTAAACAGGCAAGAAACTGCTTGTTGTTTCCCATTAAAACAAGATTATCCACAAACACCCAGAGGAGCAGCCACACACACACCACACACCCCGCCTCCCCTCACCAACCCCCCAAGCAGTGTCAGGAGCTGGTAGCACTGGGGGACATGCCAGCCCCTGGAGAGGAGGTGGGAGAGGTGGGAAGGGTGCAGGGCATGCAAGGGCTCACTGGCTTGTTAAAAGATGCTCTCAAATCCTCTCTTTTGAGACGGGTGCAGTGGTGGAAGTTGTTTGAGAGCAAATATGCTGCTTCTAAAATGTATAAAGACTTTGTAACTTTGGCTTAATGAGATATATCAGAGGCAATACCAGGGATGACATTCAAGGCCAGCCACCGCAAGGCCACAGATGAAGTGGACACTTTCAACAGGCCTCTTTCAGGCCCTGGATGAGATCAGGGGACAGGCTGAAATTAATTTTGGGAGGTGCTCGATATTTGCAAGAGTCACAGTGTCCCTGTGTCCTCATATGAGGCCATACGTCTGACAGCATAACATTTCTTGAGACCTGGGGGTGTTAACAGGTACGCAAAAAAAAGGAATTAATAAAAATGCAAGTAAAAAAGAATGTACAAGCTGAAATTTGCCTAGGGCTAATCGAGTCTGTACATGAGTAACTCCAGAGAGACCTTGCAAAATACAGAAAAGTGAGGGAGAGAGAGAGAGGACTGTGCTGTGGCTTTGGTGCTGCTCCCACGCTTGCCAACCCCAAACCATGTTGTCAGTGGATGAGGGTGTGTGCAGCACTTAAAAACTCTACTTATGAGGAATATGCATGTATGAAGACTTAAAGTGTTTGGCAACACAAAACCATCTATTTTTTTTCCATCTTTTTGTTGACATGGCCAGGTAGAAGGACTGGAATAAAAAAACCTTCCATTACCTAGAGAGACAGATTTTGAATTACTGTGCCACAGAACTGAATGCACAGGGTTTACACCACAGAGCTGTCATTGGCACTGGCAGGGAACTAAGCATGTATGTGGTGAGAAACTAAATTGCACAATGCTAACATATTTTCCATATAAGTAAGGATTTCTCCCACAGGCATAATTAAAAAATAGTCTATCAGAATAATTGCATTGAACTGTGCTAACGTGAAAGAAAATATTCAGCAGTTCTTGATGGGAAAGCCCTGTAATGGAGCTTCTGGAATAAAGGCAGTTGCAGCAAGTCTTGCATATCATTAAATCATATAAACACTTAAAAACTCTGTTATTCAAACAAATGCATCTCTATTGGAAATATAAATCACAATGCGAAATTTTATTTTATTTTATGAAAAATTGGCAGGCATATAATTAGTTTTCTATTTTTTATTCTAGTAGGAATCTCCAAAAATTCTGGGTCAACAAGACGATATACTGCTCACATACTGGCATTTCTCACAAGAACCAAAAGGCTGTGCATTATACAAATACACAGAAAGGCACAGCAGAGAACTAGGATGCAAAAAGTGTTCTCCAAGTCTTTTGAATAAAAAAGGGGGTTTACATCTTTTGCTTTGAATGCTTTTGGCCATTTTGAGGAAGTCTTGAAAGTATGATGAATAAAGAGTTCAGGTCTAGTATACTGGGGAAAGATAGAAATACTATATTGTGGGAGAATCTTAACATGTTTTAATAAATAGTTCTTTATTTAAAAACCTTTTTTTGATTTCTAGTCAAGCTTTTTAGGCTAGCTTTAATGCATTAAAAGGGGGTCAGCTTTGTGTGAATATTACAGTGTAGCAGGAGCAAGATACACTTTTACTGCATGTGCCGTTTCCTCATTAAAACCAGTGAGGAAGAAGATAGTCAATTCATGATCTCCTATCATATTTGTCTGCTGAGCCTAAGTCTTGTCAGGTATCCTCACCTTCTGCAGTACTATCAAATGGGAAAGGACACTGGTTTTTGCCCTCAGACAGATATCTCTTAAGATGATTTTGCTCTGAATTAAAAAATTGCTTTGCATAATTGTCTGAATGCTTAAAGTTGTCTGCTGAGAATAATATGTACTTGATTAGATTTGCTTAACATGAGCTTTTGATTTAGACTCCCCAGGAGGACATGTCTGAAGCAGTACTTGCCATGGAGGTTGCACTGGCAGCGGGGCTGGCTTATCTGCATGGAGCAATTGCTCCCTGTCTTCAGGCAGCCTGCTCTTTCTTAATTAATTGATTCACCCAATACATTTTGTCCTTTGTTCCTCTTACTCACAGCTCCTTATGGCCCTGATGCTCCTAAAACAGTTACAAAGTCTTTATTTCCTTAGAGTAGCTGAAACACTAGGTAACAACTTCAGAAGTAGTGGTTTTACACACTAGAGATAAACACATAGCTGCCACTTCATTGAGTTTATTCTAATTTCATGAAAAGGTTTCATTTTCTAAGCTGAATTACACGCTTCAGTCTGCACTCTGTGTCCTGCTTACACCTTACACCTGCCTGCAGACCAAACCCTGCTATGCAGGGTGGATGGCCAGCAAAATGGAGGATTTGGCTGCCCAAGGGTGGGCAGTGGTGCCAGTGCAGAAACCCCTGGGTATCTGAGACAGGCCTGGGGGGATCTGCTCCTGTCTGGAGACTGGGCTGTCTCCAATGACATGAACATGTTCAGGCAACTGAATAATTTTCCTCATCTCTAGCAGTTAAAATGGCTGTATCTGAAAGTAACCTATTCCTCCTCAGTATGGAGAAGAACCACTCCAGACAGTCTGTTGGCCCTGCATAACAGGAACAGTTGCATTTTATGTTAATTTAAACTGACACTTGAGCTCGGGAGTCCTCATTAGAGCTCTGAGCAGTGCATTTGTGGGGGCAAGAGGAGATTCAGAAAGACAGCGTGGTTCGCATCAGCTTGATCATCCTATTGTTCAAGAGGAAAGTTGCTTAGAAAAAAAAAATCCTGACCCAAAATTTAGCACATTATCAATGGGATTAGAAAGAAGCTTGCTCACAGTGGGGGTCCCTGAGGGAAGCCACTATGAGCATTTTAACTCCGTGCATGACAGAAAGCATATGAATACCTGATATTAAGGGGGGGGAGGAGAAAAAAAGAAAAAAAAAAAGAAAAAAAAAAAAAAGTGCTATCTAGAGTTCACTTAATTCACCGCTACTTTATTCTGCAATTTGTGGAGCTCGGCTTCCCTCTCCTGGGGACAGAGCGAATGAGCAGGAGCAGGCAGAGGCTTCTCCTCCTTTTGCTTCACTTTGAAACTGTTTTTTAACTGCGGACTGTGGACACTTCTGGCTTTGTACCTGTAAAGGACAAGATGATTTGGAAAAGCAAGCCTGTTCCAGTAGGATGAAATAGTAATGCTATAGTAATGTTTTTTTTCTCTCTTAAAAAATAATTAGGGTCTGATCATCAAAACCCTCAATTCATGTTTTGGAATGGTGACTGGAGATAATCTTCATTGTTCTGGTGCTGTAAATAGAAGCTCTGCGTACATCTAATATAGAAGTTATATTCTGGGTCCCAAGAGAATATTGTTTTCTTCTCTAGCTTGAAAAATCTCTTGAAAAAGAATTGCAAACCTGATGATTGAAAATTCAAGGCTAATTGATCTTGATTCCTCTTTTAGAAGAAAGATTGCAAGAACTATTTTGAAAACAAAATCATGTATTATTGTAAAGATATGGACAAAGGAAGGCAGTGTAGGATTGATCTGGATCTGTAATAACATCACCCTTTTCAGTTAATCTGCTAAAAGACAACGGAGCTTTCTTATGAATGCCTGAGCATAGCAGTACTTCAGCTGTGCATGCTATTGTGTATTTCTCTTTAGTATCCTATGAGCTCTCAAGCACAGATGCATAAAACATAGCCAGTTATTCATAGCTTTAGCACTCACAGAAGTGTCAAGGGCATCCAACCACTTGAAGCAGTAACATCTGTTTATATGAAATGGCATAATTTCAGTGTTGCACGGGGCCATTTCCATGAATGGCTCAATTTAATTTTTTACTTCTTCTCCTTTTTAAAATCAAACCCAAGAGAATGACCTTTTCTCTTAGATTTATTTATTTATTTATTTAAAACTGAAGGTGCTGGTACATATCTCACCTTTGATAAAGTGCATAACTTTAATGAACAAAAGTGCAGGGAGATTAAAAAAGAAAATACTATTTGATTATGCAAAGCTTGGTGTGTGGTAGGCCTGGAGGCATAGGGAAGTTTGTACTTTCATTAATGGAAGCAATGCTGCATATGTCCATAAATTTACTTAATAACTTTCATCTTATTCCCTATGACAGCTTACAGAAAAGTAAGAAAAAGAGTTCTGACTGCCTCAGATCAGCATTGGGCTAGGGCCTAAAAGTATTGAGTAAAACCCATCATTTATTTGGGGTTCAGAAGGCAGGAAACATTAAAAAAAAAAGAGAAAGTATTTCTTCAGTGCAGTAAAGGCAACACCCTATGTAGGACACCTGGGAAGATTATCAGTCCTCAAAAATGGGCAGATTGCCTACTGGGAATAAGGAAAAACATTCAGCATTTTTCCCTGGACATTCATGGGACATAAGGTCGTTCTTCCTGTTCATGCCCACAACTTTTTCCCGGGTTGGATCTTTGCTTCTGTAAAAGGATAGCATGTGCTGAGGAAAGAGTTTTAACCTGAGATCTTGCTGTGCTTGGCAAAAGGCAGCATGGTACCTAGTGCTAGCCCCCCCAGGTAGTAAGGAATGAGATGTTTTGTCACCAATTTTGGCATGTCCGTGGTTTGCCCCAGGCTGAGTCCTGAGGCCCAGAAGTCTTCTTTCCTTTCATCTTTTAACCATCTTCAAATAATTTCCATTATTTTAATACCTAACTGAAAATTAGTGTCTCTAATAGAAAAGTGAATGAGACACCATCTATAGTATCACCATTTTTAATGTTAGCCTGAAACTTATTTGTAAAAATACAGTTTTTACTGACAAGCAGAATTGGGGTTTTACAGTGACTGCTTCTTCCCTAGTTCTTGCCTAACTGCCGTGGCAGAGGTAATTGTCCTAATGTATTTGATGGATACCAGATACCTAGAAATATGTATGTGGACAAGCCTGAAGTAAAAGTTAAGTAAAAAAGAAGCAGAAAATTGACAAGGCATTAAGTAGGTCAGTGCAGCATGTTTACACACAAAATAGTTGTGTCTCATCTGAATTTATGTAGCTATCTCTTTCTCAGCCATGCACTTGGTTGTGCTTTTCTTAGGTAAGACAAGAGATATGAAGAGTCAGAAATAGTTATTTCATATGTTCTAGTGGAGTTACCTTGTGGCTTTTTTCCAGGCTGCCTTTTTTATTTTTATGTAAAATAATTGGTACTTCAAAATTTTCTCAGTGGTCTGCTGAGTGGTAGCAAAAAGCAGTCTTGTTGCTCTCCCAAGCCATGCCAGCCACTCATGATACACAGTGAACAAATATAATGTCTTTATTTAATAAGGATGCAGGATGTGATCCTGGAAATTGCCAGAATAGATGCAGATTTTAATGAAAATACAAAGAAGTGAATTTTGCCTTATTTGTATGTCCTTATGTCTAGTCCAAATGTAAAATTTCTGTTTCTTCCTGTGATTCCTTCCTATTTAGGTATCCAATTTTAGTTCATGTAGACCAAAACCATGAGAAGCTCATAGTTCCCCAGTTAGTAGCTCTTATTAGTACATGATCATTGTGTTTGCTAGAAAAGAAAATCCAAGGCAAGGATGTACTTTAGTGCTAGAAATTATATTTCTTAAGCTGTGGACTTTGTTTGAACATTAGAAAGGCTCCAACATTAAAAATGCTGTGTTATAGGAAAAAATCTGGTGAACAGTACTTGTTATTGTTAAGCAGTGCAAATTGCTGCCTGTCTAATACAAACCATCCTAAATAGTCAGTTATGGAAATACCTACTTATAGATGCATCAGTTTTGGCACTGCCCCCAGGACCTGCATTTTCTAATGTTACCTGCTATTGCCCAGTCTTACACACAAATCCTCGTAATTTGTGTTTTAAGAGCAAGATTTTCAACTTGCAGCTTTGATTTGAAAAAGCACACACACATTAAATGTCTGTAGCCAGATATCTCTTTGGCTTCAGATCCTTTCTGTATCCCAGCACCACGTATTTTGAGGACCAGGCATAGCATGCTCATGGATGTCCCTAAGAGGAGCCACAGACAGCAGCTGACAGATCACCTCAGTCTCCATCCTTCTTCAGAGAGTCTTTTCTGAAGATGCCACCTAACACCTACACTGCTGATGGATTTTCACAAAATGTTGCATTTCTTCACTAGGTGACAATGGCATCTAATTATTTTCAACAAGAAATTTCCAGATTGTATAAACTTTGAGGAACTGACAGTATGGATTGGGTTTAAAACTGATGAATCAAGTGTGAAGGTATCCACAAACCTAACTGTTAGGACAGTTGCTTTTCTTTTTTTACTGTACTTTTTCTTCTGTTTTTGGTTCCTTTTTCAAGTTGTGGAACTGAAATAAAGAACAACACTAGTGGGAGCCCTCGACTGACTCAACAGCACTAACACAGCCCTGTGTGCTCCCTGCAGGGTGGGATCATCCACAACATTTAACTTTCTCTTTTTCATTACCCCAGCTTTAAGAGCTGCAGTACTCTACTGAGATTCATGGGTCCTTTTTTTTCCAGAGCAAACAGGAAATTATTTATTTCCTCCATTGTGCAACCTTAGTGAAACATTTTCAATCTATATGCAAGGCAGGTCACTGGACCTATGCTTCCATTTTAAGGGACTATAGCATGAATCTCTCAGGACTATTTAGGCCTGGTACCAAGACAGACCTCAGGCAGACCCACTCTGTCTACACCACATAGCAGGATCCAATATCCCCTTTCATTTCCACTCTCCCAAAGACTTTCCACTTTCCAAAGGCTTTGGAAAGCCCCATTTTTTTCACCAACCCAAGTCAGAGAGATGGAGGATGTATCCTCCAGCTCCTCCATGCTGTTTGTAGGACTAGGGCAGTGCCTTGTGATGCAGAGGTGTGGGCTCCCCATGTCATAGAATGTGCTGGAAGAGAAAGAGGGGGTCCCAAGTGGGTTTGTACATTTTTTCCTAATGGGCACAGGTTTACCCAGGTAGTACCAAGAGATGTTGGAGAGAGAGGGGAGAGAGATTTGTTATTTATTTACAAGTTAAGTTTTCCCTCTTGGAGATGTTCTCAGTTCACACAGGGGGTGTGCAAGCAGGCATACCATGTAGTCTAAGTATGGATTAAGATTTATCATTTCATGAAATGGTCAAAAAAGTTTTCAGTTGTCTCTAAACACGTTTTAAAATCAGCTGTTATCCATTTATCTCTTGTATGCTTATAAACATGAATAGCAACAAACATTTAATTAATCTGGTAATATTCTATGTCAACAAGGCTATTGGAATTTGTGTACTGCCTGATGTATACACTGCTTATTATTTTAGTGGTAAATGTAGGGGGGCTTTTAGCTCCTAAAAGAGGTGGACTGTTGGTGATCTGCAGAAAACCATACATTTCTTTAAGTTAACAGTTATTTAAAAATGCCTAGGCTAATTTTATTGTAAATTATTGCCTTATTAGAAGGTGCATATTCATGTCAGGATTTAATGCTGAAGGTTTTTTTTTGGGGTTTTTTTTTTGATGTCTTCTACTCAAGATAGCAAAAAGTTACAGTTGAAATCATCTAGGCTGCACTATGTGTTTTGCTCCTCAGTCTCTTGATACAAATTTGTGACACCACTAATTGATATGAAACCAATTACTATTTGACATAATATGGTTGAACATTTTTTGACATCATCTGGTTTGAAAAAGTGTATCCATGGGTGTATTCACAGCTTATTATAGAATTCTGCTTCAGAAACATCACAGAGTTCACATAATGAATGAGAAATGCTGTTGCTTGTCACTGTCATGATTTCCTCTACAAAACCCAAATGCTATTCTCATTTAGCAACTAAATCTTAATTGAATAAACCTCACATAACCCTATTTCAGCAAGGCTCTTGTGAAACTTATTTCATGTTTTGAGACCCTTAGCTGAAATGTGCTTTGCAGCTGCAACACATTCCCCTTGTTTATTGAGCAAAATTTCTAAATCCACTGCCTGCTGCTTGCACTTCAGGGTTTTTTCTTTTTGGTGTGGTAAGAAGAGGAAATAAACCCATTCTGTACAGTGTCCTAGGAAAAGTGTTAGCTTTTGTGCTGGAGGGATCTGTTGTACTAGTAGAAGCCATTACGAATGATGTCACTGAAAAAACATAAGGCTAAAGGCAGAATGTTCTAGTGGAATGTTGGGAGTCCTTTCCTGCTATGGATGAAGAGCTTAAAGATTATTCATGAGGGAATAATGTATGTATCGAGACTCTGAGGCTGATCTATAGCCAAACAAATGCTCACATTGAAGAAACTGAGGCAGAAAGTAAATGTCAATTGATTGCATCAGTTCCAGTTAAGATTGTATCTAACACATACAATGTTACAACATGACCTATCATCTCTAGCCATTATTCTAAGATAAAAAAAAATATAGACAATTAATTACAGTGGACACAATGAAAATATTAATCCAGTAACAGTGTGAAATCATATATCATATATTTTTTTCATCCAGGTAATGAGAAGTTTGGGCTTGACAAATATATTTAGCAAGATGAACTTTCAGATTGCATGCAAATCTTAATAAAGTTTGTGGGAAACTAGTGCTTCACTAGGAGGGAGCAAACTCGTTATAATTTTGGACCTTTCATTTTGAAACAGACAGAAATATTTTACAGACAAGAGCCAAAAAAAGCAAAACCAGACCTGCCTTAGAATTCACAATCCTTTATTGATTTAAGCTCCCACTAAAATCAAGTAGGGCATCAGAGAAAAGTTTAATGAGGAGGGAGATATCATAGGAACTAATGAGTGCTAAAGCAACAAATTAATTGTTCTACTGACAGAGCAAATAAACGTGTGTGCTTCTGGAATGAGAGAGGTGCATGGTTGTTCTCCTCTCATTATTGATCATAAATCAATGAAGACTGAAGTTATGAGTATTTAATGTGAATAGGAACTACATTGTAAGAGAAAACTGAAACAGTGCTAGTAAACTCTTCTGTCAAAACCAGAGAGGGTCACTGTATGAAATAGATTTAGTATCTGGGGCTTCTGGTTTGATTTGATTTAGTATGGAGTAAGTGGTAGCAGCAGAATTCAGGCCCACGTTAGAACTCTCAAATCACTGGGAGCTGAAGTGGAGAACCCTTCTCCAGTTAGAAACACTGTTGAGACATCATATGACCCACCACCAAAACAATGATGGACACAGCAGGTTTGCACTGCAACTGAGGCCTGATTGCAACAGAATTCATTTGCACAGTAACTTGAATGGGCTTGCTTACTATAGTTCATAATAAGCGGGTCTCTCATTTGCATAGCTCCCTCACTCTTTCAGCCACAACTTCATTCCCTATCCTCACTGTCTGTATCCCTCCTATCTTCCATCTGCTGTGGCTGGAGCCTGGAGGTCATCAGTCATGCTGCCATCTGAGGTGTGCCACGTGCTCAAAGCAGCCCCACAGAATGGTCCCCACTTTGCAGCTGCTACCTGCCACTGCAGCCCTTTCTCTGCCTGGAGCTAAATCCTGTGGTGAGAAGTTAGTTATGAATGTTCTCATTGTGAAACTAGTTGCTGAAGAAAAACCTTGATGCAAAATAGCTGGCTAGTGACCAATATTAAAATGTTCAGGGGGAAATCTGTTCATCCAAGTGAATAGCTTCATAATGTATGTCGTGAAAGCTGGTCTAACCTATGTCACAAAATAGACAAGAAAAGGATGGGCTCTTTGATTAGTCCATGTTCTCACATATGTACACAGACTAGCTTAAAAAGATCTAGTGCTGATATAATCTATTTGCTTGGCAGTTGGTGAGTGAAATTCTGCTCCTCTGTACAGACACTGATGGTCTGAGCTTAAGCAAATCAACACAGCACTGTCAGGCTCATACTTTACACTAAGTCTTTGATGTTTAGTGGTGTTAATTAGGGTTAGTGGTGTGGTGTAGTGAGTTACTGCTTCCCAGACTGCACCCATCTAGGATACTGCATTCCTCTTCTTTCTCATCCTTCTTCTCTTCCTCTACCCTTCTCAGACACCCCTTCAGCAGCTCTGTCTCAGGTACCAGCAGCTCAGACCTTCCTCACTCCTCTCTGTCACCACAACTTTGTCCCTGTTCCTGCAGCCCAGCAATGCTGCTTTTGGTCAGTGGGGTTCTGCACTTCCCTTCCTTCCCTTCTGTTCCCGATACATCTCCCTGTTGCCAGCTGGAATGTCTCATCATGGACCAAAAACCTGAACTGGGCCAGGAAACCCAGGTCTGTTAAGTCCTCAGAGAAGAACCTGATGATTAAATTTTTAATTAAAGCTGGCAGGGTTCCTTAAACCAAAGAGAGAAGCACATACTGCACACCTTATGTAGTAGGGAGATTTGGCTCCTGATGTAGAAAATGTGTTATGAAATAAACTTCTATGAATAAATGTAGAAACATGTATCAGATATCTACCTTTTACCTATAGGTATCTGATTTTTTTCTGCATTGGATCAGTAAGTCTTGTCTAGGCTGACCAGAGCACATCGTCTGGCCCTGGCAGATCTCTGTTGTGAATCCTGGTGCAGCTCATGTGGTAGGGATCCCTCCCCTGCACTGAGCAAGGAGACAGATCACCTTGCCTATTTAGGGACTTCTCAACCCAGGGCTTGTAGGTAGGTTAGAGGTAGTGTTCTGGGCCCCTGGTTCCTCTCCACCTGTTACCAGAAAGTCAGAGAAAAGCTTTTGTTTAAACAAAACCACAGAAAAAGCAGAGTCCTGAAGACTTTTAGGTTGCTGGAACAGCCCTGCTCTGGGAGAGCAGCATGGTTAAAAATTAGTTATTCCTGCTGTGCAAAGTAAGAGTAGAAGGTAAAAGCTCATGTAGCAGCTTATGGAGCTTCATAGGTAGACATTTGTGAAGACAGAAGTTTAAAGAATTTATTTTTTTCATTAGGTAGAAGTTCTTTTGTTCTGTGAAGGAAGCATCTAGACCTGTGGCCCACATTTTAACCCACAGTAATATTTCATAACAATTCTGATAATGTAAAACTCATGCTATACTTATTAGATTAATATACCACTAATTCTCTTACTTACTGTAAGTGAAATTAAACAGCTTCATTTGGTTTATTGCCAATGTCTTCTGCTAGTGATCCCATTCCTACTTTCCAGTGTTGCAATCTCATTTTAGGTTGTACTCCATTTTTCTGCAGCTGTGGGACTACACCTCTATATGCTAGAACCCTGCTGTGAGGAGTTGTCCTACTCTGGAAACTGTTAAATAGAGAATATATATTAAAAAAAAAAAAAAAAAAAGTGTAAGATTTATTCAGTTAGTGCTAGTTTATGCTGCCAAGTAAAAGGAAAAAAGAAGTCAGTGGAATCATATATCCAAATTTTTCACAGTTTCTGACAACACTGAGAATGTCTTTGGTTTCATAGATGAATGTCTTGAACTAACCTTGCCTTCAAGGTAAATCTGTGAAATATCAAAAAAGAATGATGCCTTGAAGGCACATTGATGGATAAGGAGGAGATCACTGCATGATTACTGACACTTGTGCACTTGAAATAAAGCAGTACTATGACAATGAAAACAACATGACCTGAAATCAGATGAATTAGGAAGGAAATTGCCCTTTGGTTGTGCTGTGTCCTTCTCTGAAGGAAGGAATATGATGTTATATTACTGTGATGTCTTTACTTAGTATTTTCTAGTTGGTGCTTGAAAAATCTGAATTCATAAAAGCTGATTTTTTTTTTTAAAGCTGTCTGCCTTCATGGCACCATCTGCTGGTACTTCATGGGTCCTGTAGGCTGCTACTGGAGAGCTGTGTTATTTTGCATTTTCTAGAGGTGTGTAAAGATCTGGTGGTATTTATTGCAACTTGGCTGTGTTATGGAGCCGTACTAGTGTTTCTTTAGCTAAACTTCCATTTAGTATCTATTCATCCTGGCAGAGTCTGTTTTCTGAAAGTAATTCTTATTCACATTATGAAAATGTTAAAAGGAATGTGAATGTTTGCATTATGGGGACTACTGCTTGAGTAATGATTTGTGGGCTTGACCCCTTAAGTTTCTTGGAAGCTCATCCATGGCTTTGTGGATCTGCAGAGAAAGTGACAGTGCTTTACCAAATCTGACCATAATGTGTTCTAGACACTTTGTGTTGAACTTGTCAGATTTTCAATTATGGCTTTTATTTAATGTTTTCTTGCATCCCTTCCCTGCTCAAATATGGCTTATTTCTTTCTCAAGCATGAATGAACTGGCCATATTTGAGGGAAATCTGTGATAACTGATGACATTTTTAAAAGTATGTGTAGCAGAGAATTCTGGGTCTGAACTGTATTGATGGTATAAAAGAATATTTTTATTATTTTCTTAGTGGGTTCTAGCATTAGACCTATAGATGGGTTGTGAAGGTCCAGTGACCTTTAATTAATAAATGTTATATTTAGCTTTGAAATGATAGCATAGCTTTGAATATCCCATGTCTCCAAATAAACCAAACAACTCTCCTATTCCTATCCACAAATGCTTTAAAGGATCGATCCACAAATGCTTTAAAGGACTCATATTTTAATCTTGTTGACAACTTCATTGTTTCTAGAAAAAAAAAAAAAAAAGTCTAACAGAGATCTGTCTAAGATACAAAGACATCAAAATGTCTCCTAAAAGTATATACAAAGTAGTTAATATTAGTTCCAGCCTGTAAATGTGCTTGAAGACTTAACACTGCATTAAGGAAATAAAGTACAATTAAAGTGTAGGCTTATGTGGAGCTAGCAAAATTAAGAAGTTTCTGAAATAACCATTATTGTAAACAAAATGTTAATTCTCTGTTAAAGGTGTTGTTGGAGAAAATTCTGGTCACTGGTGTCTGAATTAGCATGGTCTCCTAGCTAGCAGGTGCATTGGAGCTCCATGCCCTGGTACACTCGCTCCTCTGTCTCTCTGCCTAAACAGCCTCACATAGGGCTAGTAAACCTGAGGGGTCCTGTTTCCCATGGTGCTCCTTCATTAACTCAGCTTTGCATTGTATTGCACTGAGCCACAAGAATGGACTTAACTCAGCATGTTCATATGGAGGTTTGAGATGGGTTGGTTTGGGCTTCCAGGGATATCCTATGGGACTGGATTGTTCTCACAGTCATGGTGTCCAAAGAGACTTAATTAAGCCTGCTTAGCAAGATGTAAGGTGTTGCAGTTGATAAAGCTTCCTTGAGGTGCAGACATCTAAAGCAAAAAAGAAGTGGGAATTTGTAGGATGAAATAGAGAAACTTTTGGGAGGATAACTTTGGGAGGTCAGCTCATGAGTCCATATAAAATAGTTTTATTGACTGTGTCACCATAGTTTTGAAAGCTGCATGTTAGATTGTGTATATTTATTTTACAACATTGCTATGAGGTGGTGTTATTATTTTAAGGATGAGATCTCTCTGTTTCAAGGATAGAGGTGTTTGTTCACAATCAGGTAGAATATCTAACATGTAGAAGAGAATTGAACTGTCATCATCTACATCTCAGTTGCCCATTACATCTTTTGTTATAACCTTCTTCTCTTAGTACAGAAAGTTTGATGTGCCACTTCAGCTGAGTGAAGTATACATGAGGTTCTTGAGTACTTCAAGGTACCACATTTTTGCAAAAGAAGTTAGCTCAAAATTAGGCAGCAGACTGTGTGTTGGTTTTTTTTTTTTCTTTTTTAAAATCTGTTCCCAAATGTCAGTCTCAACAGTGAATTTGGAGGGCTTGAGGTTAAACACAAGTACATTACTTGGCTTTCATTTGCTGTCAAATTCTGTGTGTGTAGGTGGCAAGCTCAAACAGCACCTGCCAACTACTTATTGGTTATTGGCTTAGGATAGAGCTGTTAGTCTTGTCCTTCATTTATGTTTAGTTCTGGGGCATCCACTTTGTGTATTATTTTGTATTTACTTTCAGGACTGTATGAAAAATGATGAAAAATGAAATATAAGGTTCAACAAAGTAGACAGTCTGAAAGCAGGAGTTCTAATTTAAAATGACTTTGTAATCAACAAAGAAAAATTTCACCTGAAATCAGTTACCCATGTGCAGCTTGATGGCAAAACTAAATTTAAAAGATGCTGTGTATCAGCCACTGAATGTTCAGGAGAAACTAAAGAATTGTATTAACATTTTTCAGACAGACTTTTAAAACAAGAGTGTCTGAATTGTACCCACAAGATGTGTATTAAGGCCTTTCTTTGTGTCCTAAACTCTTATCAGAATGTACAGTCCCATATGCTTCAAGCATGATAGTCACTGAAGTGTCCTATTATATGTTTTATGTGATCTTGTTTGAGAGTGTCTTAGCTGATAACCATAAAAAAGACTGTTATCTGATAAATACACTTTCCTTATTCTTGCAACTTTTGGCATCACATGCAAAGTTAGTTTGTAATTCCTATATATCTGTATTTACATTTGTTCTGACCAATGGGTCCCTCTTCTCAGCCCCTTGCAGTAATCTGTAATCTGCAGTCACCTACTGCAAAGTCACTGTTGTCCCCAGCTTTCTTTTGCACACAGTGTCACATCTCTAGAAATTACTGACAATGACTACTCTTCTTTCTTGATGTATTTGTGTAAAGAATATTTGAACAATGTCTTGGGAGGTTGGTTTCAATCTGTGTTACACAAGTGATGCAACTATTCACACACAGAGAATAGTCATGTTTGGAAAAGACCTCTAAGATCACTGTGTCCAACTATCAACTATCCCACTTGAGCATGTCCTGAAGTGCATTATCTACAAATTTTTTTAATACCTTCAGGGATGGTGACTTCAACACCTCCCTGGGCAGCCTGTTCCAGTGGCAGCCTGTTCCGGTGGGCTTCCTTACCTACCTTTTCTTCCAGAAAAGATACTTGCTGTGTGTGAATAGGTTTGCACATGGCCAGGGTGGTGGCAAGCTTTGCTGAATCTTCCATGTGTGAATTTGCATTTTGAAAGCATCTTTACATGATAATGATTAAAACTGTCACAGTTTTTACACCAGGGAACATTTTAAAGTTGTTTTCCTCTTTAAATCAATTGGAAAGATCAATTTAAAGTAAGAATGGAGGATTGAAGGAAATCCTTTATACCACATTGAAGAACCTTTTCTGGAAAATGTCTTCCAAAACAAAAGGCTTGCCACACAAATTGGTTCTCAGCTCTGTGAGCTTCATGAATTGTCCTGAGGCTTAGGTTGATGTGAACTAGCTGAGTGGGAAATAAAAATCACCATGGAGCCTAACCAGGATGAGAGGTAGCTTTGAGACTGGCCCATTATCATTTAACTTCTCTGTATTCATCTGTAATTTTTCCTTATCGTTTGCATATTGATATGACAGACACAAAATTCTGTCTTCTATTTAAGGCAAAAGGTGCTTTTTCAGCTGCTCTCTTCAGAAATGATTGGTGAAATTACCAGGGAGGTGTATTGGATCAGTAGGTGCCAAATGGTCAAGTTGAGATGGAGGGATTGCCAAGACCCACTGCACTCCTGCCCTGAGCTGCACAGACATGTCTGCAGGCTGGGAGCAATGGAGAAGTATTCCCATCAGCACATTGCAGTCAGGATCTCTCTGGCACAGGGCAGTGCAGGTGGGAAGAGGCTTGAGATGAGAAGTTCTGCTAGAACCAGGCAGATGGCAGATGCCCATCTTCCTTTCTGTGCTTTCATAAACTGCCTGAATAGACGGTTTGCCAAAATAAAGGCTCAGGTACTGCCAGAGTAATTCTGGATTAGGAAGAGAAGGTTGGTAGCTGATGCTCTCTTGCTGCCTGGTAACTCATCTTCTAACAGCTCACTTCTACACTGCCAGATATCTTCTTCTGGCAGAAGTTTTTATAATTTTTAATTTTGCATGGGAAACACCCTTGTCTATACTAGTTTTGAAGGAATGTTGTCATGTCATAAAGTGCACTTCTGGTTTTTGAACCAAAGCCTAGTGCCCTGAGTACATATGCAGGCAGACACGCCATTTTACATGTGTGAACAGCACTGTGCTTGTTAAACATTAATGTTTCTGGGGCTGTTGCCCAGTTCTGCAGATACAGCAGTCTAAGATTGTCCATTTGCTGTCTTTCCATCAAATATATCAACTGAAGGAATAGAAAGATTTCTTTTTACTATTTGCCAACCATGGAAACTCTGAAAGTTGAACTGTATTCTTTCTGGCTTATGAATCATCACCCCTAATCTTGACTCAGCGATCACAGGGGAACACTTAGGCCATGGTTAACATATATTCTTCTGATCAAAAAGATTCTGCAGTATGCTGTTACATGACTCATTACTTCTTTACTAAAGCCTATATGGAATCCCACTCATGATTTTTCAGCTATATTAGTTCAGTAGAGCTAAGGGAATAAAACATGGATAATAATTTTTAGTACTTTGAGACAGATAGATCTGACATTAAGTAGGTTATGAATGCAGAAGAGATATCACTTTGCTGACTATAGTTAACTGAAAATCAAAATAATATATTGCTTCAAGGTGGCAGCTTTTAGTTACTGTGAGATTTGATGCTGTGGCTAGAGGAGGAAATTTATGTGAATGTGTGCTGGATAAGAGAATATTCCAAGAGATGGTATTCTTCATTATTAATACAGCTTTTGGATATACTGTCATTATTTATAACTATAAGAAGAAAAGTGTTTTGCATCAAAGGCAATTATGCCAGTTAACAGCATGTTCAGGCTAAGATAATTGACTGAACAATCTTTTAATACTTTGCCCCTTTCAAACCTGTTGCTTGGATACCACTCTCTCTGAACTATTATGTACCTTGCTGAAAATTAAATAGCAAAGAAAAGGTTCTAGCAGCTCTTTCCTTTGTCCTTTCCATAAACTCTATATTAAAAAAAATAATTTCAGAAGTGAAGTCAAAGAATTATGGCTTTCTGGCAGCAAAATACTGACAGGAACAGCTGGAAAATGCAACTCATGCACATTCTGAATTCAAACCTTTGTTTTCTAGATATATGTTTTTTGCTTACATGCATGCTTTTCTTTCCTCTTTCAAGGGAATTGGACCTTAAGATGCAACAACCAGATACTCAAACTGTAGACATCCTGAAGTAACTGCATAATGTATCCAGGTAAGTTTCCTACTAGTGAGAATGGTTTGTTACCTACTCAGTTTCACTCACTCACTAAAATATGTTATCTGAAAGTGTGAGGTAGTGTTTTTGTGTGAAGATTTTGTATAATGAAATGCTTTTTCTTCTCTATTTAAATGCCAAGTATTCTGTTGAATTGTATCATACTATGAACTTCTGTGATTTCTTTAAGCTATGAGCTGCTACTTTATCTATATACAAAGGCTCTCAGAAACACTGGAGGTGTCTTGATGCAAGGAATTAAATTTGCCTATAGGACTCACTTCACATTTCATTGTTGCAGCAGGTTTGGGAAACCTCTGGGTTTATCTGTCTTGCTTCACTCTGCTGCAAGTGAGAGGAAGGGCTGGGGATGAATGGTCTGGCTGGCTCAACGGCTATATCTTCAGAATCACCTTTTTTTCTGAAATCATTTTACCAATTAAACCCATGGATTAAGTTATATGACATTGCTATCAGAAAACTGAAGGCTTTCCAGTGAAGGTGAAACCTCTGACTTGGGTAGTCACCTCTTTACAGGAAAGACAGCAACTCCAACCCAGGCATAAAGTTTTGACCTAGACTAGGCAAAGAAATATTTATTACAGATTTGTCCCAATGAGGATGACTTTTGCTGTCTGCTGGAAGGCAAGGAAAATCTGCCTGTTCCCCGTGACCCTTGTGTCTGGGGAGGGTTGTCCTGCCCCAGGCCACAGACACTTTGTTCCTCCTTGTGAGGCACAGGGATGACTGTCAAGGGATTTGCTGATGCTTATGTTAAGAGAACAGCCAGTGATAGAGAAAGCCTCGTTCAAGTAGACACAAGTGCTCTTCTTATGAGCACAGAGCAGGAGTTCTTGTGCCAGCATCAGTGTGTGTGCAGAGCATCAGCAGTGGGATTATATCTGTGAGGTTTGGAGGGAGTGACCACTGCCTTCTTCAGCACCATAACTGCTTGGTTCTTTGTCAGCAGTGCAAATTTCATTGTTCCCCTTTTATATGACTATACATAGGACCTCTGCCATGTGGAGGAACAACTTTCATTTGGTGAAAAAGCAGACAACAGATTTCATAGCATGTTACTGACTCAAGCAAACTCTGTAAATGATGCTCTGTATCTTGGGAACCAGCATGTACTTCAGTGAGTGATGGGTAAAGGCTGCAAAGATAGCTGTGGTCTATTTGTCTCAGCTTTCAACTCCTCTCTGCTTGCTATCATCATGAAAACAAGCAGAAGCAGAGGGGAGGTTCTTATCTGGATACAGAGTTGGACCGCAGTCATCTTCTAATCTGGATTTGGGGATTTGCCCATGATCTCTAATGTAAAGGGAATGTTCATAGCCAAGCCAGTCAGCAGCACTGTCAAAGTGACTCACAACAGTGCTGAGATTGTGACTCACTGCTGTGTCCTTTCTGGAAAGACACTAATCCTCCTTTCCTGCTGCCTGGGCTGTTTTGGGAACCACAACGTTAAGCACTGAAAGGCACAGTTATTAAATGACACATGCCAGGACTGGGTTTTGTTTTTAACAGTGAGGAAGTACTTTGTGGTTTCTCTGCTATTGACTAGACACTGACACATCTGGCACCCAGGCACCAGAGGATGGAGACATTTGGGCATTTGTTTCACTAGTTAGATCTGGGTGTCAAAGCTATTTCAGTCAGTGGGTCTTTGGGCTGGATTCAATAGTTTTTCTTAAATACCAACATGTGTCAGATGGCAACTCCCTGAACCCATTCTTCCTGGTCATGCTATTTTAAGGCACTTACACTTTTAATAATAATAATAACAAAATCCTTCAAGATTTTTCTCTGAGTAATTTGTCCTCAAGGGACTTGGAAGTCCTCAGGTTTCTTCCTCACCAGTGACAGTATGTGGTGTATCCACCAGGGAGTCTGGTCAAAAGCGTTTGGGATTACTTGTGGAGCCAGAAGAGCTGTGTCCTATGAATGTACTAAGTAGTCTGGTAACTCTACCTCAGATGATTATTGACATGACTCCTACCTTAAAGTGTGACATTTCTGTTTCAAACCGACAATTGGTTTGTTGTGGTCTCCTGGAGCCTTTAGCTAGGGAGAAAAACATCTTGCATGTTCTTCATGTCTTCAGATGTTTGCAAAGGATACCTCTCTCTGAGCTAATCTCACTGGGTTCAAATTAACAGTCAGTGGAGAGAGAGACAGGCAATGCAGGGTATGATTTATCTGACATGCTTTATCTCTCTGTCTTAGAAGGAGAGAAATTGTACCTGAGAAGTGCCTGATTCTCTTAGTACATTATAAAGTAATTCATGGTCAATAGCATAAACTGATGAGTCTACACTGAGTCAGGTGAACAACACCTACAGCATTTATTTGATGAATATACACTCAAGATAAAATTTATCCATGTAAATACCAATTAACTCAGTTTCTGCCACTCTCTCCTAGGGTTTGGCCTTTGCATATTTTTGAACTAATTGGGGGTATGGTATTTTTCTTTTCTTTTTTTTTTTTAAGCAGCAGAGTTATATATGTATGGTTTCTTCTTGAGGGAGGTAGAAATATTTGTACAACCGTCCAGCACTGGTGTGGCTGCACTGATTCACTCAGACTGTGCCAATGTTTCTAACTCTAAGTAAGGAAAGGTTTTCAAACAGCAAATCTGTGAAACATTTAATTCATTTTCCCATACTAATAATATAAGGTGAAGCTTTCAGGATGCATGGCTGTTGTGAAGAGGCATTCACTTGCACACATTCAGAAAAAGGAGCCCTCCTGGGTTCTCTGTAGGCAAGCTAGCATTTCCTACATTTATCCTCAGAGCTCCTTTGTCTCAGTGCTTTCACTGTTTTGTTAAGTTTCCCCCCTTGCCTTCTTTTCCATATGTTTCTCCTTCACCTTTAATTTTGCATTCTTTGCCTTCTGACTGCTGAAAGTGCCCCCAGAGCTTCTAAAAGCCTCTGTCTCCAAGTAAACCCATGCTTAGAGGCATAGCTATGTATTTCATGTCCTTTTACTGTAGGTATCTACACACCCTAATGAATACTGACACATTATCTGGAGGAATGGCCTCTGTCTTAAGGCTAATGAGGATATCAGTGTGTGCAAGTTTCAGCAATTTCTGTTCCTAAAATCTGAAGGGATGTGAGGAAGTCCTTTCTAAGGAAGACAGTGGGTTTGTAATGTTTTCTTTATATGTTAGAAACTGTACCTGGAAAAATTCCAAGTAGAATCACTTGTGTTTTGTAACTGTTATGCTTATATTTGATATTTCAGAGCTATGTTGTAGTTCCTGTCACCTTTTTTTACTAAGTTATAAATTGTTGGAGATAAGTAGAAGTTTTGGAAGAAAAACTGTTGCAAATATGATATAAATTTTTCAGGGTGAGAAGGATCTTCTGCTTGTTGGAGATTTTGACTTGTCACAGTTTGGGGTCAGGGTGGTCCACTAGACCTAAAACAGCTGCTCTCTGTTAACCCCCCTCCCTCCCCAAAGGGGAAAAGAAAGGGAATAAGGGAGAGAGACTTAGTGATCAGAAAAGGAAACTAGAACAGCTTTAATGAAAATAAAAATAATAATACTAAAAATGGTATATATACAAATACATAGCAAACCAGTATCAAACCAAACCATTCCCCCCACCCCCCAAATGGCAATTACATGACTGTCACCACTGATGCTGTGAAGCAGCCACAGGGAAAGTACAAGGCTGGGCCCAGCAGCAGATGGGAGCTGTGTTCAGGAGCTGGATTCTGGTGCTGGATTCAGGAACACACAGATTGGGATTGAAGGCAGAACAGATGCTAGCCATGGAAGATGCGAGGAAGAAGCTGGAAGGAGTCTCCTATCCTGTCCACTCCTCCCTACAGATGTGGTCTTTTACTTTCTGCACCCCCCAGTAAGGTACATGAGATCCAGCAGTGGCCTTGGTCTGCACACCAACCCTTGGTAGTAACTCTAAACACAGGGTGTTATCACTGCCAGCAG